>JAECUM010011297.1:0-80000 GCA_016617855.1 Megalonaias nervosa | reverse complement strand
ACTATTTGATAAAATTCATGGGCCACATGCTTTATAGCCAACTTTGACATGGCCGCTTGAAACTTCCAAACCTAATAATGAACAATCTGATGTAGTTTTAAATATTCTGTAGCAAGAATATGGAATTCTTTGCCCACAACATTCAGGTCAACCACTTCTGTTAGATGTTTTTTTTAGAAATATATCTTAAATATTTAAACCTTGATACTGAATGATTTCTACATAGCATTATATTTTTGTAATAATCCTCTTTCTGTGTCAACTATTTTGTCGCTGTGTGTGCTGATCTATCATGTTTGTTCTTCCTGATAGTGTTCAACATGGTCAATATTTTCAAACTAATGTTAAAACATAACACTTAACTGTGACTTTGTTCAACAGTATGAATTTTCTTTTCCAACAAATACTTTGTTAAGAAGATACATGCACATAGATTGTAGAAAGTGGACCTTGAAGGAGACTTCATACTTTTGTATTCTAACTGAACCACCCTTATTAAACTAATAATTATTATTACTATCATTATTATTATTATTATTACAAATAATGTGTGCAATAACTTAAATAAAATAAGCTGAACAATTTCATGAACACTTGGATATATACATAAGCACAGCATAAAACACTGACTCACTTCTTTGGTAGTCTGCCTGGATGGTTTCTGTGTGCTCCTCTTCTTTATGGCTTCCTACAATAGGGTCAGGGGTCATCGAAGTACAAGCAAATATGATGTTATTCATGCTAAAGAAGGACTGGTGTGGAATGATTCAATCTGTGTTACAGCTGAAGAAATTTCTAACAAATTTATACTGAACAGAGCTACATATATATATATATATATATATATATATATATATATATATATATATATATATACGCAAATACTGAATACAAATGAGGGAAAACTTCACAAAAATGGACACTACTGGGGTCAACAATTTTGGCTACTGTAAAAAGGTTACCAATATAGTAAGGTTGATTTGGTTTAAAATGACCATACTGGGACCAAAACATGTGACCAGTCAGAAGAGGAAGCTGAGTTGCAGAGGAACCAGTCTGGGGATGTTCAACTACATAACCTATGTATGGAACCAGTCTGGGGATGTTCAACTACATATTCTATGTATTTAATCTCCAGATATCGCAATACCAAGAGAACCCTTCAATTTTATTTCATTAAATCTAAAAATAAATTATAGCATTCAAAATAAATTACGAGAAAAGATTGGATTGTACAATGTGCATCTAATTTTCACCACAGGAATACAGAAGATATCAATATTTGCAAGTGAAAGTTACTGTATTTCCTTCTTCTTAATGAATTTTTTTCGAACAAATACATTTCACCAGTACCTAGTGTTTTGATAGGCAAGATCCACTGCAGTCAGAACAACTTTCTTCAAACTTTAAAGCTCTAATCTCATTAGCTTAATAATAAACAGATGAAAGTATTTTTAAATGATTTATTATCAGCATTTCATTTGAGACTTCAAATCATCATAATATGCACATACAGTAATCTGAACACCAATCACTCAAACATTTAGTATGACTCAGAGGACTTGATCAGTCCCATTACACACTTGTATGTGGAGATCTCTGTTAGCTCAGCTGGTAGAGCATCAGACTCATAATCCAAGGGTCATGGGTTCAATACCCATCCAGGTCAGCCCAGGTTGGCTGCCGCAGTGTGCTCTTGAGACAGGCACATCACCCACATTTCCTCAGAATGGTACAGCCAGTAGTAATATAACAAAAAGGGGCCATGAGCATGTTTCCATATACTGGATTTCGCTCTTATGGCCAAATGTTTTTTCAATGATTTGAACCTTCTACTGAACAAAAATTTACATCACAAACACCGATGGTGGATGTGCTCGCGAACAATAGTCAAAATGCAATTCGGGACCTTTCAGTATTAAAATTTGGTAATACATGAATGAAAATTATACCATCATTTTATAAAATTTGCTCATGCCAGGTATCAATGATGCGCTCGGCCCCTTTTTGTTATACTACTGATTCAACGATATTAGTCAATCATGATGTGACATATAAACAATATAATAAAAATTTTTTTAATTAATATATTATGGGATTTGGCTATGACAAAGATTACATGTTGAATTGTGTTGGAAGTTTTGCAAGGGACGCTGGGCAATTTAGTCATAATATATCAAACGATCCACCGTTGAGGAGTTCTTACAGCAATATAAAAATAATTATGTTTAATTTGACTACGAAAGAAATAAAACAATTTGAATCAATAAAATCTGCAGCTGATATGATGAAGGTTCATCCAGAAAAAAATTGAACGAAATAATTATTTTCAATCACCCAACAATCACATCTGGATCGCATATAAAGTAAAATATAAATCTGACCAAGAAAAATTAGATGAAATGATGATGGATCCACTTACAGACATTTATACACACTTAATAAACAATCTTCCACGGCAACGGAGGCAACAATTACTTTCTTGTCTCGTAATGGCCTAATGCGAGCATGTTTACGCCATCAACACAATAGCGTTTATCATCAAAATTGGTTAATCCATGTTTGATAACTTTATCGGTTTTTATTTGATGCTTGTATGATCAATTAGTGGTCATTTCAGCAAAGTGTTCATTATTGTTAGTTAATGCAGCTCGATAATCATTGTGTGTGATACTAGTTTTTACAACTGATTTTTTTACACCTTTCAACTTTTTTGTTTCCTTTCTTGCGAGTGTTCGTAACGAATACATCTTACTAAGCAACCCAACAAACTCCTCAACAACATTTAAACCAAATTCATCTTTCATCAACCCCATTACCTTTTTATTAGTTGGATTGTGAAAAGAGTTATTTCGAGAAACATCTGAAAGATTGAATAACTCCTTGTGGTTATAAATATCTTGATAAACATCATCAGCAAATATTTCGTAGATGAGCGAGTCAGTATCAGTAAACAATAAATTCGCATTGGGCCAGACACGCTTTATGAAATCATAATGAAAGTCATACATGAGCCATTTTGAGGTTTCTAATACTGTTGCACCAACAAATATTGGTTTATTCAATACCAAATTAGTTTTATGTTTCTTGACCACAACAAGATTTTTATTTATATGCGTCATCCCAGCGAACTTTTCTAATGCAACTAATTTACAACAGCGTTTGATGCTATTGATGAGTTCAATATCAACCCTGTTGCGGTTATTCTCCATCGTTTTACCAAGCACATAATTGTAAAAATCTTTTTTGAAATCTGTTGTTGCTGCATTTCGCATATCATTATTAAATTTAACATATTCTGCCATCCAACGTGATTGTTTAACGCAAAGGACATGATGAATTTTCTTCAGTATTAAACCATGATTAAGTGCTTGCTTGAGATTCCTGTAACGACAAATATAATTATGTTTATGCAACAAATTAGGTACAAGTTTCTCTATCGAACAGGGTTTCTCACGGTGATGCAACAGCTGTTCTTGAGACAATAGCAAATCTGGAATAACCATTTTTTCTGGTAGAAACGGATAATCATTACGCAAATCATGCAGGTCACCAAGGTAATCAACGTCTACCTCAAGATAATAAGTGTGATCAGAGTCAGACAAATCTTTTGTTAATTTATTTGTATCTTTAAGAAACTCTTCCATGATAATCCAGTATTGACAATAAACTGGCATTGCCTGACTCATCGCCCAACTATACAATGCATTCTTGTCCAAATATAAAATATAACAAGACGGTTTATTCCTATCAAACTTATCCCTGAAATATTTGTTATTGGCGCGTGAATACTTCTTTGATATTACACTAATTCCACTGCGTATCACCTTCTTGATAAAATGATACATATCAGCTTGTCCATCATATATTAAACGTGTTTCAGCTTTAGTGATTTTGTACAACGCATCCCAAGACAACCCTGGAGACGAAAAATACTAGCACTGATCCAACTTACATTTGTTGATACTTGTTCGATGAAAACTCTGAAAAGTATCATCAAGCAATAGCATGTCTTGAATCAAATACAAATCCATGTAATCACCAAGGGCTTTACAATCAAACTCAGCCCAAACCTGTTGAGCATAATTATACTCTTTGTCAGATATATTTTCATTACTGAGTGATGAGCAGAATTTATCCTTGGTGGGCATCGTATCATCGAGTCGTTGTACACTATCAATATATTCGTATGGAAATATACCTTTCTTCGTCATCAAATTAACTTTATCAGAAAAGTATTCTGACAGTGAAGTGAACTCACTACAATTTCTTGCTAATGCGTCTAATGAGGAGTTCATGAATTGCATACTGTCAATGAACCACAGTGGACCAACAGTTATTGACATGAATTTCTCAGCATTAGTAGGAATACCATCTATTTTATGATTATTACACAGTGACATGATATCAGGATGACCGAGTGCATTAATGATAAAATGACTGTCATACCCACGGAAATTATGCACAATACAGGGAACGAAGCTGAGACAATGACATTTTAAATTACATCCGTTATGAGCTGCTCCACAATATTGACCTGTAACATGGCAGTGATCGTGAACTTTTCTCAATTTTTCATCAGACTGGATAAAGAAACCTATTTCGCAGATATGGCATACAGTTGCAGATTTATACTCATTTTCTTACTCTGCCATCAGTGGTATCATTGGAGTTACCACAGACAGTTTTTCATAACTTCTATGATCTTCAGTAAATAAATTCTTTATTAACCAAACTGCAGCTTCCTCATCATTATTACTTGTTCTGCGGTATAATCTGACAGGAGATGACAAACTTTGATCAATCAAACAAGTAACTTTATAAGCAACAGCTACTGGAACATGATTAAACTCGTGTATTGTTAAACGTGATCCAGCAGTACTGATGTCAATGATAGGCTCTTGTATCGACTCGAAATCGTATGTGATCATAAATGGAATAATAAACATTTTCTTATAATTTCTAAACGATAATAAAATACTATCTTTTGTTGGAAATGTTGTTCGTTCATCATAAATACAATATCTGTTATGATTCTTTAAAATTTCAGGTTTTGTGAAGCCATTCAAACAATGATAGCAGAAATATTTCTTTTCTCGGTGTTTGTTATATCGCTTACCAGCTAATCCTTTAAAGTTTTTAATCCACAAATAATGCTTCTTAAACAATAATAAATTTATTGTATCAGGATTGGCAATGGGTGATATTCGTAACGGAAATATATTAAAATTATCATCAACGCCAAACACATTTATTCCACCTGGTAACAAATCTGTATTATTACTTTCGATAAAAGAAATCTGTGAAATTGGAGTCGGAAATGTTACACCTATCAGATTTAACTTTGACTCGTGTTGTTTGTACTTGTAAGGTCTATTAGGATCTTTACTAACAGGAAATAGTGCCACTAGTAACTGCCATTTAATACACATATTATCATCACTAACAACATTTACACACCACTGGCTGTCTTTAATTTTCTTTGATAATTCAACAAACTTTCCAGCATGCAGTGGATCAAATTTATGTGTGTGAATAAGCAACTGCACTCTATTAACCAAAATCCAACCTGAACCGCCAGAAGTATACTCGTCAACAAGTATATCAATCTCATCAGATATTTTATTGGCAATATCACTAATATCATCATCAACAAACACAATGCGAGGTTTCAACTTCATGTACACACTAGCGTATTTATCTTCTTCAGTAGAATGTGCAAACAGCACAAGGAACTCAACTCAGTATTTTAATACGTGGTTCAAGCTGTAATATGTACTTAATTGCATTTCCAAGTATTTCATGTAATGGTCGTACAACAACATCTTTAGGTTTGACTTTATACGTTTTATTGAAACCCTCGAATGACAATTGAATTTCTTTTATATTAAATATTTGTTCACGAACATTCTTAAGATCATTTTTAATTTTGTTGAGTTCAACATTCAATTTAGGATATTTAACACTATCTCCAGTTAACGACTTATAATCACGCATTAACCTTTTAGCGGTCTCATCTCAAGCATTTTTTGTTTTTCTTGATAAACCTTTAAAATGTTTAATTTCTTCCAACACTGGCAGGAACAATCTGCACTGTTGTTGAATTAATATCTGATTAATCTGATCATGGAGATGCTCAAAATCAGTATTTGATTTAGGATATTTAACAGTTTTACCTATAAGTGTTTCATATTGCTTCATCAGCGATGTGACTATTGTGTGACGTGTGTGTTTCGTGTCCATTATGTTATTATATATAAATTACATAAAATTTATTTAATTCAAATTAAATTTTAATTGTTATTAATATATAATGCCATTTCTGCTTGGTAATAATTATTGCAAATGGCTCATGCAAGGTTTGACAGTAAATTGTGGTGAAAGATGTTATGATGAATACTGCAGCTTTCACAATCATGTTTCAACAAAATATAATACAACTGGTCCAAAACCGTGTTTCAAATGTCGTAGAGGAGTACGAGGACAAACACAAATTTTTTACATCTGTGGTGGATCGAATTATCATGCACTACAATTTTATTATAACAAACGAAAGCCAAAATAACATTATACAAAATTAGCTGCCCCAACCAAAGATGAGTTTATAAACAAAGAACAACAATTAATCTTATCTAAAGATAATAGTGATGATATCAACAAATGATTTAATAGCGCAGAATATCCTCAACAATAACAACACTGAAAACTATTTCGTTGATAAATTAATTCATGGATTTAACAATGAAAATTATTATATCCTACTGCCTGGCTGTCAAATTACATTCAGAATAATCAATGGTGCAATTATACCTTTTATTAATGCAGCATCTGATCTAACAATATTTTCATTCATGAAAATCATTCATGAGTTCTCAAGAGAATTCAACAGGAGATTTAATTTATTAAAACTGCCATTAGCTGAAATTGAAAATTATTTAGGAAGATCATTATCTGATGAAGAACAATTAGCAAAAGCAATCATTGATGAAATATTTACACCGATCACAGTAACAAAGTCAAACAGCAGTGTTCGTAAATGAGCGAGTAAATGCTATTTGTTTTTCATTATTTGATTTTAATTTTGCTGTTTCATTTTCTAAAAATAAATCTGAAGTTTTTGATGATTGCTCAAGTAATTTCCTGGGGAAATAACCCTTAGTAATTATCATCAAAAAGTTCAGATATATTTTTGAAATAAAAAATTAGTTGCTGAAACAATATCTTCATGAACCAACATAAAAATAATTATTTTTTATTTTTTTAAATCATTTTCTGATGAACTAAAAGATTTATGATGTTCTTTTGTGATGCTAAATCAGATATATTATTTTTAGATACAATCAAACTTCAGATTAGTAAAATAACTTATTTATAATTAATTCATCAAATAATTACAACAGAATTATCAAATAAATGTTTTATCGAATGCCGCTCATGGCCGCCACATATTCATATAATGTTTGATGAATAATACGTTAATGTCAAATATTTTAATTTTTTATTTTATTTTTATAGCATGCCAAGTATCACAAATTTAACACCTGAACAAGAAAAATTAATTATTTCATCATGCTGGTTTGTTTCTCCAAGTGAGCTTTGTAAAAAGTTTCATATCAGTTTGAACCAATTATATGAAATTTGGAGGACAAATGAATTTATCAAAAATATTAATCAGCTTAATAAACGTAAAGAAGATGATGATGATGTTAAATTTACTTTTGAAGGAGTATTAGATATTACCATGAACAATAATAAAATTATAATTGATGAAAAGAAAACCAGTCATGATAAAATTTATTCTAAACAATTAGCATTCTTAGAAAATGAAACAGCAAAATTAAAATCAAATAATGAAAAACAAATAGCGTTGTTACATGATGAAACAGCATAATTAAAATCTAAAAATGAAAAACAAAATTATTATCTAATGAAATTTCGTTAATAAAATCTGAAAATAGCAAATATAAATCACGAATAGCATCAAGAAATTAATTATCAACAGTTAAAATTGGATCAACAACAACAGCTGAAAAAGTTCAGTGGCAGCGTGAAAGAAAACAATGGCAACGTGAATGAAAACAACGACACCGTGATGAGCGGCGTCAACAAAAATTAGATAAAGAAAAAGCTGAGTTAAATGAAATTCATTATAGATTGTTTGGTGAACACTATAATAATAATAATGATTAGGAGCACCAGAAAACACTGTAAAATAATAATAATAATCATAATAATAATTAATATTTTTTTTTTATTCGCTCATTTACAAACACTGCTGTTTGACTTTGTTACGATGATCGGTGTAAATAATTCATCAACAATTGCTTTTGCTAATTGTTCATCATCAGATAATGATCTTCCTAAATAATTTTCAATTTCAGCTAATGGCAGTTTTAATAAATTAAATCTCCTGTCGAATTCCCTCGAAAACCCATGAATGATTTTCGTCAATGGAAATATTGTTAGATCAGATGTTGCATTAATAAAAGGTATAATTGCACCATTGATTATTCTGAATGTAATTTGACAGCAGGGCAGTAGGATATAATAATTTTCATTGTTAAATCCATGAATTAATTTATCAACGAAATAGTTTTCAGTGTTGTTATTGTTGAGGATATTCAGCGCTATTAAATCATTTCTTGATATCATCACTATTATCTTTAGATAAGATTACTTGTCATTCTGTGTTTATAAACTCATCTTTAGTTGGGGCAGCTAATTTTGTATAATGTTATTTTGGCTTTCGTTTGTTATAATAAAATTGTAGTGCACGATAATTCAACCCACCACAGATGTAAAAAATTTGTGTTTGTCCTCGTACTCCTCTACCGCACTTCAAACACGGTTTCGGACCAGTTGTATTATATTTTGTTGAAACATGATTGTGAAAGCTGCAGTATTCATCATAACATCTTTCACCACAATTTACTGTCAAACCTTGCATGAGCCATTTGCAATAATTATTACCATGTGGAAATGACATTATATATTAATAGCAAATAAAATTTTAATTTGAATTAAATAAATTTTATGTAATTTACATATATAATAACATAATGGACACGAAACACACGTCACACAATAGTCACATCACTGATGAAGCAATATGAAACACTCACAGGTAAAACTGTTAAATATTCGAAGTCGAATACTGATTTGGAGCATCTCCGCGATCAGATTAATCAGATATTGATTCAACAACAGTGCGGATTGTTCCTGCCAGTGTTGGAAGAAATTAAACATTTTACAGGTTATCAAGAAAAACAAAAAATACTCGAGATGAGACCGCTAAAAGGTTAATGCATGATTATAAATCGTTAACTGGAGATAGTGTTAAATATCCTAAATCGAGTGTTGAACCCAGCAGAATTAAAAATGATCTTAATAATGTTCATGAAGAAATATTTAATATAAAAAAAATTCAATTGTCATTCGAGGGTTTCAATAGAACGTATAAAGTCAAACCTGAAGATGTTGCTGTATGATCATTAAACGAAATACTTGAAAACGCGATTAAGTACATATTACAGCTTGAACCACGTATTAAAATATTGAGTTGAGTTCCTTGTACTGTTTGCACATTCTACTGAAGAAGATAAATACGCTAATGTGTACAGGAAGTCGAAACCTTGTATTGTGTTTGTTGATGATGATATTAGTGATATTGCCAATAAAATATCTGATGAGATTGATATACTTGTTGACGAGTATACTTCTGGCGGTTCAGGTTGGATTTTGGTTAATAGAGTGCAGTTGCTTATTCACACACATAAATTTAATCCACTGCATGCTGGAAAGTTTGTTGAATTACCAAAGAAAATCAAAGACAGCCAGTGCTGTGTAAATGTTGTTAGTGATGATAACATGTGTATCAAATGGCAGTTACTAGCGGCAATATTTCCTGTTAGTAAAGATCCTAATAGACCTTACAAGTACAAACAACACGAGTCAAAGTTAAATCTGACAAGTGTAACATTTCCGACTCCAGTTTCACAGATTTCTTTAATCAAACGTAATAATACAGATTTGTTACCAGGTGGAATAAATGTGTTTGGCGTTGATGATAATTTTAATATATATCCATTACAAATATCACCCATCACCAATCCTGATACAATAAATTTATTATTGTTTAAGAAGCATTATTTGTGGATTAAAAACTGTAATGGATTAGCTGGTAAGCAATATAACAAACACCGAGAAAAGAAATATTTCTGCTATCCTTGTTTGAACAGCTTCACAAAACCTGAAATTTTAAAGAATCATAACAGATATTGTATATGAACGAGCAACATTTCCAACAAAAGATAGTATTTTATTATTGTTTAGAAATTATAAGAAAAAATTTATTATTCCATTTACGATCACATACGATTTCAAGTCAATACCAGAGCCTATCATTGACGTCAGTACTGCTGGATCGCGTTTAACAATACATGAGTATAATCATGTTCCAGTAGCTGTTGCTTATAAAGTTACTTGTTTGATTGATCAAAGTTTGTCTTCTCCTGTCAGATGATACCACAGAACAAGTAATAATGATGAGGAAGCTGCAGTTTGGTTAATAAAGAATTTATTTACTGAAGCTGATAGAATTTATGAAAAACTGTCTGTGGTAACTTCAATGATACCACTGATGGCAGAATAAGAAAATGAGTATAAATCTGCAACTGTATGCCATATCTGCGAAACGGGTTTCTTTATCCAGTCTGAAAAATTGAGAAAAGTTCACGATCACTGCCATGTTACAGGTCAATATCGTGGAGCAGCTCATAACAAATGTAATTTAAAATTTCATTGTCTCAGCTTCATTGCCTGTATTTTTCATCTCCAGGGTTGTCTTGGGACGCAGTGTACAAGATCACTAAAGCTGAAACATGTTCAATATATGATGCACAAGTTGATATGTATCATTTTATCAAAAAGACGATTCTCGGAGGAATTAGTGTAATACCAAAGAAGTATTCATGCGCCAATAACAAACATTTCGAGGATAAGTTTGATAAGAATAAACCGTCTTGTTATATCTTATATTTAGACAAGAATGCATTGTATAGTTGGGCGATGAGTCAGGCAATGCCAGTTTATTGTCAATACTGGATTACCGTGGAAGAGTTTCTTAAAGATACAAATAAATTAACAAAAGATTTGTCAGACTCTGATCACACTTATTATCTTGGGGTTGACGTTGATTACCTTGATGAGCTGCATGATTTGCATAATGATTAACCGTTTCTACCAGAAAAAATGGTTATTCCAGATTTGCTATTGTCTCAAGAACAGCTGTTGCATCGCAGTGGGAAACCCTTTTCGATAGAGAAACTTGTACCTAATTTGTTGTATAAACATAATTATATTTGTCGTCACAGGAATCTCAAGCAAGCACTTGATGACGGTTTAATACTGAAGAAAATGCATTGCGTCCTTCGCATTAAACAATCACGTTGGATGGCAGATTATATTAAATTTAATAATGATATGTGAACTGCAGCAACAACAGATTTTGAAAAAGATTTTTTCAAACTCATGAACAATTCTAAGTTCAGTAAAACGATTGAGAATATCCGCAACAGGGTTGATATTGAACTCATCAACAGTGTCAAACGTTGTAGCAAATTAGTTATGTCAGAAAAGTTCGCTGGGATGATTCATATAAATAAAAATCTTGTTATGGTCAAGAAACATAAAACTAATCTGGTATTGAATAAATCAGTATTTGTTGGTGCAACAGTATTGGAAACCTCAAAATGGCTCATGTATGACTTTCATTATGATTTCATAAAGCATGTCTGGCCCAACGCGAATTTATTGTTTATTGATACTGACTCGTTCATCTACAAAATATTTGCTGATGATATTTATCAAGATATTTATAACCACAAGGAGTTATTCAATCTTTCTGATGTTCCTCAAAATAACTCTTTTCATGATCCAACTAATAAAAAGGTAATGGGTTTGATGAAAGATGAATTTGGTTTCAATGTTGTTGAGGAGTTTGTTGGGTTGTGTAGTAAGATGTATTCGTTACGAACACTCACCGGAAAGGTAACAAAAAAGTTGAAAGGTGTAAAAAAATCAGTTGTAAAAACTAGTATCACACACAATGATTATCTAACTGCGTTAACTAACAATAATGAACACTTTGCTGAAATGACCACTATACGATCATACAAGCATCAAATAAAAACCGATAAAGTCATCAAACATGGATTAACCAATTTTGATGATAAACGCTATTGTGTTGATGGCGTAAACACACTCGCGTTAGGTCATTACGAGACAAGAAAGTAATTGTTGTCTCCGTTGCCATGGAAGATTGTTTATTAAGTGTGTATAAACGTCTGTAAGTGGATCCATCATCATTTCATCTAATTTTTCTTGGTCAGATTTATATTTTACTTTATATGTGATCCAGATGTGATTGTCTGGTGATTGGAAATAATTGTTTTGCTCAATTTTTTCTGGATGAACCTTCATCGTATCAGCTGCAGATTTTATTGATTCAAATTGTTTTATTTCTTTTGTAGTCAAATTAAACATTATTTTTATATTACCGTGAGAACTCCTCAGTGGTGGATTGTTTGATATATTAAGACTAAATTGCCCAGCGTCCCTTGCAAAACTTTCGACGCAACTCAACATGTAATCTCTGCCATAGCCAAATCCCATAATATATTAATTAAAAAACAATTTATTATATAATTTATATATCACATCATGATTGACTAATATTGTTGAATCAGTAGTATAACAAAAAGCGGCCGAGCGCATCGTTGATACCTGGCATGAGTAAATTTTATAAAATAATGGTATAATTTTCATTGTCATTCACGTATTACCAAATTTTAATGCTGAAAGGTCCCAAATTGCATTTGACTATTGTTCATGAGCACATCCACCATCGGTGTTTGTGATGTAAATTTTTGTTCAGTAGAAGGTTCAAATCATTGAAAAAACGTTTGGCCATGAGCGCGAAATCCGGTATCTGGAAACACGCTCATGGCCCCATTTTGTTATACTACTCCAGTAATGTACTCAAAGTGACATTAAAAGCTGAACTGAATAAAAACAACCAACCAACCTACAAACCAACTCTTGTATGTGATATAATTGAAAAACATCTGAAAACTCAGACCAAAAAACTAGCCCCAGCAGTGAAGAGTTTTTGAAGTTCTACAATATGTAACTACTTGTAATACACAAGTACACAAGTAATTAATATTAAAAAATCAATGGCATATATTTTAAATACACAGAACCAAAACTGGATGGGTTGTCTATATGCATCCTTTGTATACTGAATGGCCATTTAATTGCATATAAATGCATCTAGAACAGCATTCATGTATAAGGAGAAAATGAAGTATAAAAATTGAATCACTCCCATTTGTATTGCAACATTACATACTAGCATTCTATGTTAGAAATGTCTCAAGCTTATTGTACTGACTGCATCTTTTTATGCACTGCATTTATGTGATATCAGTTGATATATACAATTTGTTGAATTTATTGTTAAACTGGCATGTTATTTTGTGAATTGGATTTAAAACTATTGCACCTTTAAATGAAATATGACTACGAAAGATTCATGAAAAGTTTTCATCCTGATGACACATTCGAGGTCTTAATGGGAATACGTGATAACTTTATGTGAAAACTTCATCTGAAAAGAGGATTATGACAAAGAATAAACATTATCCCTGTTTTTATGTTTACTGATCAAATCTAAATTTTTAAAAATATTTCTTAGCAAGAGATTGATCCAAGTAAGATATAATTTATAGGGTCACTCCATCACTACTGCAAAAACTTGGGTCACTGCATCACTAGTGCAAATTTTTGGGTCACTCAATCACTACTGCAGGTCAGGATGAAAAAAATCTACTCAACAATGCAGTCAGTCAAACTATGAATAGTATGCATGCACAATTTTTTGCACTGCAGCAAATGATTCTCCGGTTCGAATTGCTCATGCTCATGCACCAGAACAACTAATTATGAAAAAAAATCAAATCATGCACTGTAAGTTATGTTTAAAAATATCTACTAGTTGATGTGAAGAATTAAAATAGTTATAATTAAAATGAATAACTGGTGTCTTTTCTAGGATTGACAATTGAGATGCTGATTTCTCAAAAACCATTCCAAAAAATCAAACAAATGCATGTCAATTTTGGACCATATTTTTTTAATTCCCTTTTTAAGTCTTCATTAAAATCCCCCTATACTGAGAAAATTTCCATCATTTTCAAATGGAAGTTGGAATTTCACCACTAAGTATTCTGTTCTACGATAAACCCTAATAAACATACAAATAGGTAGATATGGTAACATGTAATTGAAAACCTTCGTTTCTCTAATTAATCAATGAAAATTAATCAGTGCTATTTCTACCATGAAATCAATATATTGACATTGAAGTAAAATCAGAGTGTGGAGTTTATTATAGAGATGCAGCTGGAGTAAAATTAACATAAATTGCAATATAAGACTGACTGATAGCGACACAGGAGCTGTAAAACCTACAGAAAAAGTCAAATTTTATTCTCATGACCAGTTGTTTTATTACAGAGGCCACTCCAACAATAGCAAATCAATCAATTACAGTTATAACAACAGTGAAATCTTAATACATGTTGAATTTTTGTTTCCAACTATCAGTCATCAATATTTATGAAATTTTATTCCACAAATATATTTCAGAGGACTTTTGTTTTGCATGTTATGCATTGGCAAGACATAGGTATAATCTTTCTGATGGCATTTTTGTTGTTAGTGGTGTAGGAGTCAACATAAAGTTTTTGCATTCAGTTCAGTTACTCTGACACTTTTCATGAGCATTCAGGAAACTTCACTTCATCACAGGCAAAAGGAGGTCACAGTTACCTACCTTTCATGCTTTAGTGACTTTGCTGGGTATTTGGAAGATGTCCCAATAGGATGGGCAAGCCATATCACAGTGCAGAAGTCTTGTTAAGGGTGGATAAATTATATCTCAGTCAATAGGTTATCTCTTTTGAGAAAAATCCAAAAATGGAAAATCTTACTGTCATGGTATGTATTTTGGTCCCATTAAAAATTCCCAAGGCTGGATCATACAGCAGTTAATGTTCAAAACCTACAATTTTAGCTTCAAGAAATGTCCAATGTATACCACCAAATACATTAAAAAGTACCTGCCATGCATGTAATCCCAATAAAGCAAAAACATGCATTCTAAAAATGACAAAACACATTATAAATTTTTGTTAAATGTAAGTAGGGAAGAAAAAGTATAATAGAAAATATGAAAAATCTACCCATTTTGATATAGGAATTCTACTATAATGATAAATAAATGATGAACTAGAAAACAATGACTTCATAAATTAATTAAAACACAAATAAAAAATGCTACTTACAAGATTTCTATCAACCATAAAAAATTTAAGAACCGAGGTCTCGTAGCTCTCAAGTTCCTGCTGCACCATGCTAGGGTACTTCTTCACAATCTCTGTTTGATCTTTGTGAAAATGTTCATACCTGAAATGCAAGTATCAACACTTTTATTATCATGTCATTACAGAAGTCCTTTTCTATATAGCGCTGCAGTACAAGACACTCCCTTATATAACACAGGTATGGTCATAGATCTCACTATAAAGTACCACAGTATAATATTGTCCTTGATATAACACAGCTATCATCATGAATCATACTACAAAAGCACCTCAGTATAGCATTACCCCTGATATAACACAAGTATCATCATGGATCTTACTATAAATCAACCCCAGTATAACATTGTCCCTGAGCTAACACATGGTATCATCATGGATCTCACCATAAAACCCTCAGTATAAAACTTTCCCTGAAGTATCACAGTATAAAACTCTCTCTGATATAACATGGTTATCACCATGGCTCTCACCATAAAGCACCACAGTATAACACTGTCTCTGATATAACACAGTTATCATCATGGATATCATTATAAAGCACGATAGTATCAACACTGTCCTTGATATAACACAGTTATCATGATGGATCTCACCATAAAGCACCTTAGTAGAACGCTGTCTCTGATATAACACAGTCATCAAATTGTTATGTGTTGCAAGTATAGCATCATTAGCAATCGAGCCATGTGATATTATTTGTAAACATGCATTAATATGAATATATTAATGAGGGCAGTGGAATGACCAGTCAACTCTAACTATACAAGTTCTATGCATGAGAAAATAGAAACATAAAATCATTTGATATTATTACTGTATTATCACATTTAATCAATGGGTGTCATATGAAAATAACAATAAATAATATATTTTATAAGGATAACTTTTAACTTTCATCAATTCTAATTTGGAAAAGTTCTATGGTAGCCAATGGTAGGATAAAGTACATAGGTCTAATGAAGTGTGCAAAGATTATGCAAAAATTTCTAATTCATGATTTCCTTGGAAATTTATATTTTCTGTCCTGAAAATATGGCAAGTGTTGCTATTACTCGTACAATGATACACTACATGGAAATCTTCTTGTGGAATAGCATGTGGACCAATGAATGAACCACTCTCATTGGTAACTGCAGGAAATTTCATTGTTTACAATGTTTGATTCAATGAGGGCTGGTTGGGGGCATTTTGGCAAAGTTTGAAGAATGGTGGTCTGACATAACACATTTCTCATTGTTCCATCTTTGCAGTAGCTCTTGAGAGAGTTTGGATTTTTGTAGCCAGTGATCTGTAGAGTCTGTGTGTTTGGAACAGTGTTTTCTGTTGTAGTTCATTCCAAACAGCATCACAAATTTTATCGTATCTGTTGTGTAGAAATTTTCAGGTCATCATCATTAAATGTAGCTAAAAGTATCTAATTTGTTTCACATGAAATATTTAAAACTAATTAGGTCAGTTAGCTATATTTAATGATGCTGACCCAAAAATTTACTAAGTTACAGATAGGATAATATTTCACCATGCTGTGTTGAACGAACTATAGTTTCAAGCATATTACCAAATAGTTTGACTTCATGTGCATGTGTGTGTCTGTATCTCTCAAAATGTTTTGTATGGTGTGTTATCAAAGTTGGAGAATTGTTATATATCTGTTGTTGTTGTTGTTTGATTTTATAACTCCATCAGGCACAACAAGACAACAAGGTTTCTTCTGTTTAAAAAGTGTCAACACCATGACTAAGACAACCTAACTGAGACAACCAGACTGAGATAAGAAATGTGAGGTTATCAAAACAGCAAGATTTCTCTGTCACATGGGTAAGAAAATTCATTCTACAACATGTTCACTTGCCCCATTTACTGCGGGGTCAAAGTTTTGGTCATAGAAAATTTGCATTTAGGCTTCATTTATAGTTTTTTTCTTTGCTTATATTTTCTAAACCCTTGATAGATTTTCCTCAAATAGAAGATGAATCATTATGAAGCTAAACATTTCATTCTGTGATATGCTTGCTCACCTCTATGACTCTAGGGTCAAGGTCAGTTCTAGAAAGTTTGCATTATGGTTTTCATTCAAGTGTTTTCATTTGTTTTTATTTCCTAAACATCTGATGGATTTTCTTCACATCTGGAATGAATATTATGAAGCTAAGATATCTAATTTTGCACCAAACTTATGTGTCACTTTGATCTTGGAGTCAAGGTCAAGGGCACAAACAATTAGCATTAGGGCTTTGGTTAAAGTCTTTCATTTGCTTATATTTCCAAAACATTTTGATGCATCTTCTCATACTCTGGAATCTAAAACAATTCATTCTTTGGTATGTTCACTCAACCTTTTGACAGCAATGTTGTGATTGTGGGCTCAAAATGCAAGCCCTGGCTGTCTGTACTGAAATGATGATCTCATGTTTTTGACATTACAACCATTGTGTAACAACATCAATTAACGACATACTGATTATTAACAGTACATTAGAAAGGTTATTAAGTGCTAAGAAATGGTAGAAAGTGCCGAGCCCAGACAAATCACAACACCTGAACAAGACTGGTCAATATCAGAAAAAGTATTATCTAACACCTATCAGCACATTATCTAAGGTGCATAGATGCAATTCAAGTCGAACCACTAAACTATGTTTTTTAATTTTGCTCCTTGTACAAATCATTAGGCTAAAAATTCTATGTCAAATGATGTACAGGTATAAAAGCTTCACTTTGTGCTCATTCCGTACAAATATATGAAGCACACATACAAATTTCAATAGTCTGGCTAACTAAGACTCACAAAAGACAGAAATGAGTCCACATGTTTTATGTGCAGAGAGAAATGAAAATGAATATTTACGATGCTCGTATTTTCTCCAGGTAGTCTAAAGCCTTGTTAAGACTGGTTTTCAATGCTGCCTCTGTCGCATCCTGTCTCATTCTATCCATTATCACATCAAGGTGAGCCTCTTTTTCCTGATTAGATGAAAAATAATAGAAAATCATACAGACCTATGGGTTTTTTTTGAGGGCTATTCCATTTAAACATACATGGTACCCTGGGAAGGCAGTTTTTAAAAATTATATGCCAGGGTACTTTGATTTCACAGAATTCATTTTAAAATGATAAGAAATTTCTAAATTGCATCTATGAGTGAGTACCCCACTTTAAAAATGCCTTCCCTGGGTCCCATGTATGTTTTAATGGAACAGCCCTAAACTTCTCAAGCACTTCTAAAGGTTTTCAAGGAGTATTTATTTCTTACAGAAATTGAATTTTCCTTAGGCATTATTGCATTTACCTCTACTGAAAAAGCACATTACCGCATCACTAAAGCAAAGGAATTCCACTCTGTGGGGAAACTATGAGTGTTGTGTGTCCTTTGATCCACCAAATTTTATCCTATCTGATACGTCTATCATTTCTTGGATTATTAATATATAATGATGAATATAAAAAGTGAATGATATATTTTATTCAATTTAAACTTTGTCCTCAAATAAATTCAATGAGTTTTCCATTAAAAGCCTCAAATTCATTTATTTTGTAGTATTGTATGAACATTGTCAAAACCAACAAATTTAATAAATTGGTTGTGTCCCATAAGGCAAATTCCAACTGCTTGCTCAGTGGCTGTACGGAAGCATTGTTAGTTTAAGACTGCCTGAACAAATACAAGCTTGCCACTCCTTAAATATGCAGTAATGGTTTGACTCACTCCAGAGTTTGCTGAAAAGGTAATTTGATAATAGACTCGGTGGGCTGTGATAGAACTCACATATTCGTCACCTATTTTTAAAACTGTCTACCCAGTAACATTCTTTGAATTTACTTAACTCTCAAAAAAGCTGCATCTGATTTATTTCTTAAAATTTAAACAAATTAGCAGTTAATTATTAAAATTTAATTACATATTTGACAATTTAAATAAACACAATTAGATACAAATTACACAATTATTACATTACTGTATTTTTCAGACATTTAAAATAAATTGCATATTTTTCTTCTTGTATATAAAGTTAATTAATGAAGGGGCTACTTTAAGGGACTTAAATTAAAGGACCACTTTAAGGGACTTTAATTAAAAGATCACTTTAAGGGACTTCAATTAAAGGACCACTTAAACATCTAAGATAAAGATAGTGAGCATTAATTTTTTGTTGTTTAAATGGAAGGACCAGTAAAAATACTAATATTAAATAAGGTTCTTTCAAGAATCAGATATTTCAAAAAACTTAATGAATCTTTTAGAACTTGTCAAGATGAATTTAATAACAAACATTACAAACCTGGTTCTGATTGTCATGTTTCTGTCGACACTGTTCTAGCTTCTCCTGGAGTGATCTCTCTTGTCTTGCCAGTCCAATCTCATGTACATCCCATATATGAGCTGCTGACTGAGCATACTTGAACAGAGACTTCAGCTTCTCATTAATCTCATTTGTCTGTTCCTCAAGTGTTTTCTACACAAGTAGAATACGTATTATTGATACGTACATTTATATAACTAGAATTAAGATAAAGTTTGAAATGTATAGATCAGTGGGGATTTTGTGTGACATACTACAAGACAAAAACTGTAATAACTAATAACTGTCCTGAATACCTTTAATAAATGAATGTATTATTGTTTCACTAATATTGAATTTATGAAAGGAGTTGAATAATATTTTGTTTGGGGTTTAACCCCATTTTTCAGTGCATGACACATGGAGTAATGAGCCCCTGTGGGGTAAATTGGCTACATTCAGACAGATGTGACATTTTTTCTTAATTACCATTCGGCAATCAATTCAAAAAATGGAATCCAAAATAAAAAGTTCCAGATGGTGGGGTAGGAAAAATTTTCCCATCATTGCAGCTAATCAGTAAATAGAATTCTTCACAAGAATTTCACGGGGTTTTTTTGGACCAATCAGAACCACATAAAGTGATATTTGGACATGTTGACATATCAAAACTATCAAACTGCACACACTATATATAAAGTGTACCATCTGTGTGATAAATGTTGATATTACTTTATTGTCTGTAAATATCTGTACACATTTTATTAACTACTGTTTGGCTGTAGAAATAATTCAGGATAAAACTATTACTTACGATTAAACATAAAAATTTAATAACCAATAAAAGATTTAAAGTAGAATAATAAAATTATAATTTTATGGATTATAGTAGTACAAAAATTATGAGTATATGAAAAATGAGATAGAGTATGACAGATATAACATGTATAATGTATATTTCAATACCATATATACTCGCTTATAAGTCAAGTCCAACTGCAAATAACATAGACTCTGATCTGATGTCGCATAATGTGCCATCAGATCAGAATCTATGTTGTTTTTTCTGCTTATTACTCCCAACAAACTGCATAGATTGAAATCTACCTGTGCATTATGCAACAACAGACCTGGGTCTGTACAAATTGCAGTTGGACTCAACTTATATGTGAGTACTATGGTAATTTTCTCAAAATTTATCATGCAATTCAGATTTTAAAAATTAAGTCGTATGTGTTAGCTCTGTTAATATTTGTCATCCCTCAAGATTTCAGAAAGGATGAAACATAATTGTATAACTGTATGTCTAGTCTTGACCAGGAAAGATCAATAAATAGCCAAACCATGAGAAATTTTTATTCAAATTTTAACAATAAAAATGTAATTACTCTTTGAGAGTACTTAAGATACTCTGAACATATTTTAATTCTCAATGCTGATCAAATGGCCAGTGAAAATTTACTGTTGTAAATCATTATCTTGGCTATCTAATGGGAATGGGCATGGCCAGTGGTAGAGGACCATGAAAAATAGGGAGGTCTTTTTACACATGAAAGGACACACACTCTAGCAACATGTGTAATTTTGATCTTGAATACACAAAATCTTAATATATACCACCAGTTGTAACCAGCCTCTATTGTATGTTGATTACCTAACAAGTTCTAACAAACTATA
This sequence comes from Megalonaias nervosa, assembly GCA_016617855.1. Lineage (NCBI taxonomy): Eukaryota > Metazoa > Mollusca > Bivalvia > Unionida > Unionidae > Megalonaias > Megalonaias nervosa. The sequence goes on along the minus strand of JAECUM010011297.1, from coordinate 58,596 downwards.
CAATTTAATCAAAAGGGTCTAACAGGAAAGCAGTCCTTGTAGTGGAAGAACTGGAGAACTCAGTGGAGGCCATCAACTTTGGCTGGACCACCATAAATCCTAGAATATGCTGGAAGCAAGGATAGGATCTAGTGCTACAAAGTGACTAAACATGCAAAGCAATCTATGTCCTTGACTCAACAAGTAAATGAATTAGTGTGTGTGTGTGTGTGTGTGTGTGTGTGTGTGTGTATATATATATAGAGAGAGAGAGAGAGAGAGAGAGACAGAGAGATGGAGAGAGACATAAAAAGAAAGAGAGAGAGAAAGAGATATACTAGCACTCACCTCCATCATTTCTAAATTGTTTTCGTATACTCTCTGTCGACTGCCAACCAAGGGAATCATGAACTCCTCCACTACAGTTTGGGCTCGAGCTATTGTGCACACACTAGCATCGATCAGATTGGTCTGGAACAAACAGAGATTTTGTACTGCTTCAGTATGACATTACTATTGTTCAAACTGAATTTAGTTGTTCATCATAAACTTTCCTTTTTTTTATAATTAATGCACAACAACTAATACATGTTTTTGATGTCTTGTTTATTTGCATAATATTGTTCTGGAGGAGACTGAAGAGCAAGAAAGAAATTACAGAGTTTGGGCATGCAGGCACATACCCATGCAAATGCCATAACTAGTGATCAAACCTGAGGTTGCAGAGACATGAAGCAAAACCCATTACCACTATACTAGTCACCTGTTTATCTCATAAGGCCTAATAAGATAAATACTTTTTGATTTGTTTACTTTGATGATAAATACAATACTTTTACAGTGTTTTTAATTAAAGTAGAATAAGGCTGTCATGTAAAATGTATGTTACTGGTTTAATATTCCCAAGACATTCTGACAATCAATTTGGAGAAATTCTGTCATTACACTTTGGAAAAATTAAAAACAGAATGAGCGATAAGGACTGAATACTCTAAATTCTTTTACTCATGAACAAATGCAAAATAAGCTTATATGATGTGGATCAATGTAACTAATGATAAACTTCCAGGAGTCCAGTTTAATAACAGTTTGCAGAGATGCTGACAGAAAATTTCTTATGAGGGGGAGATCCTGCCACACCTACCTCAATACAAGGGGAATCACAGGTAAAGGAGGATGTGTGGGGAGGAAAAATGGTGAAAAACAGCTGGTTGGTGACAATATACTATAAGGTATTTGCACACTTAATTTAAAACAAGCATATAATGACTTTGTATCACTGCTTTGAAAATAATTAATATAAGTTGTATGCATACCTAACTGAGTTTGCTCAGCTGGTAACTATTCTTCTCTGTTTCTTATCATGCCATTTCTTCAAAGCATTTCCAACAGAAAATAATTTACTGGACTCCCCCCACTGCCCAAATCTGATGAGTCAGCAGTTTATTTACTGTTTAAGATGTCAGCCTATCCTCAGAGTGGTGTGAATTCTGCTTCAAGAACTAAATTTCCTCTCACAATTAGTTGTTTATTATTATTATTATTGTTATATTATTATTTTATAAAGGCAGAACCACTACAATTTGTCATACTGTATTTCTGTCCAAAGACCAGTTTTTGCAAGGCCTAAATGATACGGTGCTGCTATTACTGTAATCTATATTTTCTGTACTATGTTCTGTAAGCATCAAACAATCAGATATTCCCTAATCCCTAGTCCCATCCTTAGCTGATGATCCTTGCATCTCCTCGACTTTCCTAAATATATCAGTTATTTTTCTTTTGACATAAGTCACTGCTGATGCACATTATATATTTCCCAAATGGTTAATCACTAGATTAATTTGCTATACCCATCTAGGAGACAATTCAATAGGAAACCCTTGACAGATATTGAACTCATAATCTCATTCAGTGTCAGATCAATTATGATCATGGTGAAAAGACAAAAAGGTGATGGCTTCATCAACCTTAATTATGAACTTTAAAAACATTGTGCACTGGGTGCAACAAAATCCTATTGGATTTTAAAAGCTGCAGTTTATAGATGACTAACTCAGGTGTGACTCTTTTGTTGGCCAATTTGCATAAGGCAGACTCAGGAACTGCTGTCCATGGTTTAAAAATAACAGTTGCCCATCTCAATGAGTTCAAAAGATAGCTGGTTTATGCAAGAAGCTTATGATGAATTGGAAATCAAATAAAGCCATAAAGGGCTGTTCTTTGTGACCCATGAACTGAAACTTCACCTACTTTTATAGACAATGTTAAAACACTGAATGACCTATGTCCCTAATGAAAGGGGATGTGATTTGAATCTCTTCTCAAAAACAAACTTTTTTCTTCTGAGATGGCATTAATTCAGATGAAAGTATCACACAATACCTTTCACACTGGCACAAATGATAACTTTCATTTCCGCTGCAATAACATAATTACTTTTCTTGCCATCCAGCAAACAAATTGGTTCAACCTATAAAAACTGCCTTGCTTTTGAATTTGACATATTGGCATGTTTGAATTACACTGTCAACATGAATGGAGTATGTCGTACAAGCAAGATAAAACAAGTTTGTTCAATGATACATGTGATATTCCTTGATCTAAACAATGTCTTCTTCATGAAACAAAATTTAGTTCACACAGACTGAGTGGTCACTTTAGATACACACCAGTGACCTCTCAAGGCAGGGAGAAACCATTGTTTGGTTAGGAAACACCACGCTGCTGATCATTAAAGGCAGGTGACCATTACATACAGTTATATAGGAAATTTGACCACAGAGTGCTATTCTTACCTTGATTGTTTCTATCTCTGAAAGACATCTCTGACAGACTCTCTCATACTCCTTGTGAAGGGATGTCAGATGTATCTGGTTGACAGCATCTGTAATGAAAAATATGGGTTTTATAAGGTTTTTCTAAAAGGCGTTTTCCTTCAAAAAATTGAATTTATTTAGCACATGCTGTTTCACATTTAAACATTGTACATGGTTAACTATCAGTAAATGTTGGCAAGAATACCTGGTAAAGATTCTCTACTCAAAGACAGAGTCAACAGGTTTAATCTTCTACCAGTGGTCTGGCATACCACATATAATTGCTTTCATAACACAGTGAATCAGTAATCAATGAATTTGAAACTGAAAACCACACAAATAAAAAACTTTTTATGTTGGAGATGTCTGTATTTATGTTAGCCAAGAATTATGGATCCACTTTACCCTCAAAGCTGACCAATGACCACTGACCATTTGCTAAAGAAGATGTGATGTCTTGAGTAGATTAGAAATGTTTTTTATTTTCCAGGGCATCATTTTTTGTGGTTTTGGGAATAATTACATTTTCATTGTTAATCTTATGGATTTTGGTAAGGGTCACATTGCTTCAACAGAAAGATCATTGTTCATTGCTCCTTTAAAGTGATAGTTGGACAGCACCCAGAGATAGTTCAGATGCACTGAAAGGGCATGCAAGTCTCTCAACATGACCTATCAGGGAAAAACAATTTGCATGATAGCAACTTCAGTGAGATTCTTGCTAAAGACTAAAACTGATCTGTATTGAGACATGTCCAAAGCCATGACAAGTTCCATTTATGAAACTGAATGAGAGATTTTGAACTTCTCAAGACAAAATTGGTTAGCAAGTCTGATAGAGCCTTTTACTCTAACTAATATCCCCTCTACTCTGATGCCTGAATGTGTCAGAGATGAGGGACAGGTAGCATGTCCTTGTAACTCAGGGTCCAACATTTTCTCCTCAAAAAACAGAAATAAAAAGTTAACCAGTTGTGGTATTGAAGCATTCAGTGGGCAATGCTGTTGACACTGCTCTAGTCTCTGAAAATCTGCCACTTTCTCTTATAAGCTTTCAAAATGAAGGGCTTTCAATCTTGTGAGAATTTCTCCAAGAATGAAGGAATTAAATTCCTTACAACACAAAACTCTCCTGACAAGAGCCAGGTATGCAGAAGAAGCTTTTCTGGGTAAAGGTGAAAGAACTATGACCATGGTTGTTTCATTAAGCTGGACCTCTGAGGATTTTTTTTACTGATATATATATCATCATTCAAGCAGATCATTCAGTCATGACTTGCTCTACCTGAGAAAAGCTATCTGAATCAATATGCATTTCTGACCCCTCATTTTCTGTATTATCCTAAGCACCAGAACAGTCTGGGGTCTAGGCATAGCTGCAAAATGCCTTCAAACTCAATTAAAGAGCATCCTTGGCCTAGACTTCTGGGTCTAAACTGGGGAGATGAAAGTGGGCAGTTTGTGGTTCCACTTCACCACAAAAAGGTTTATCACTTAATGCCCCAAAAGCATAAAAATCCAATGAAAGACTATTGCCTGGACAAACTACAGAATGTGTAAAGGGTAGGTTCCCTTTCTCAACAGTGAGTCAGCAAGGACACTAAGTCTACCATGGATATGCCTAATCTGAACCATTATCTTGAGTTGTGGGCACAAGTGCATAAAGTACCAAACCAGAACAAATAGGTCACTTGATATGGTTTAAGGAGCCAGGCCACCAACCATAAGGATGTTTGACACAATGGGAACTGCCTTTCTTATAAGATGCTCCTTCCTGGAATGAAATACATCTAACTACAGTTTTCATTTCTCGAAGGTTGATGTGAAGAAATAACTCCTCTGGTCCTCACTTGCCAATGACCACGTTGAAAATCGGCAACTAGTGGGGCCCCACCCATAAGAACTGGCATCCTTGCAGATCATAACTTTCAGTTGGGGATTTTCCATAGGAATGCCAGCCATAAGCCACTGTTTCTAGCACCACTGATGCAAGAATGATAATACTTCAGTCAAAATAATAATTCACTGAATGAGTTGACTGCAAGAGGCACCATTGGGCCTGGAGGGCATCTACAAAGAGTATTAAAAGGCAGCCAAGAATGATCAAATCTGCTCATGCATGGAGCAAACTGAATTGTTGCTGAAATCCTCTGCCTGTCCACTGGCTTTGGGTACTATAAACAGCCTGGAGTAAAACTGCAGAGAATTCAGGTTGTGAACTTTCTCCAACTCCCTTTGTCAAGTAATAACCAGGCCTCTGTCTGCAAAATTCCTGCCTTTTTCACAGTCAGCTTGGAAAATGTCTGGGCAGAATGCAAGGAAAAATGATTGGACCAGCAAGCTGGATACCCAGACAACTCCATACACAACAGAATGGTTAGCAGGTTTGCAACTTCATTTGCTGAAGTGATGGATGCCTGGTCACTCATAAACTGGTATGACTGGCTGGACTGGCAATCCAGCAGAAAAGAGTTGTGGTGCATGACATCAAATAATGGCAATACAGATCAGCAGCCCATTCACCATGACTTATGGTCTTGAAAGTTATGCTCACATACCATCAGTACCCAAACTGACTTACAGGACTGAAGGCAATGCTCAGACAACATCAGTATCCAAAAAATAGCCCATTCTCCCTGACTTATGGGACTGAAGGCTATGCTCAGACATCATCAGTATCCAAAAAATAGCCCATTCTCCCTGACTTACGGGACTGAAGGCTATGCTCAGACATCATCAGTACTCAAAAAATAGCCCATTCTCCCTGACTTATGGGACTGAAGGCTATGCTCAGACATCATCAGTATCCAAAAATAGCCCATTCTCCCTGACTTACATAACTGAAGGCTATGTTCAGACATCATCAGTATCCAAAATATAGCCCATTCTCCCTCACTTACAGGCCTGAAAGCTATGTTCAGACAAGCAAGGGTACTTATGCCTTCTGGGCTGCCCAAATAAGGGAGGACACTCTCCCATTAACTCCAAGCCATCACTGGAGATTTGCAATGAAAAAATGGGCAAAATTTTCAATTGAGGCCAGCAACTGTATGATAACTTCTTGTACCAATGAATGCATCTGCAACTCCAGCATGCCTGGGAAGGATGCTGGGATAGCACTGATCTTCAGTTTCCATTTCAATTTCCATTTCTAATTGACCAAATGTAATATTTACTGCTGGCATCATACACATAATTTGTTTTGGGAGTGGCAGCTTTCATGGGATACCTCACTACGCTCAATATGTTGCATTCCATTGATTCAGACTTTCCATATCTCTGTCTCTCTTCAGAGTTTTCCATGACAGAGCTGATCAAATCCCCTCTGACCGAGTGACACATGCACTGCAGGTTGAAGTTGATAGACACTTTATGCAATTGCTAGACATCCAACATACATATCTTCATTGGCCTTAAATTCTTGCATCTGTCATCGCTTTTCAAAGAAGATATTTTGTTTTAAAAATTGACCCAAAAAGTAAACAAAAATAATAACTGAAAGTGTTCACATGCACAAATAACCAACACTTGTTACATGAACAAGTGAAAAATGCAGGCAATGTGTGTGAATGAAACACCAACAATCAGCACCAATGTCATGATTGTTGGAGCACAAGATGAGAATACCTAATTCCACAACTGCAAAAAATTCACAACATTGTTATCAAAATACAAAATGTAATGATTGTAACATGTAGCAAATACCTTTTAACACAAAAATTCCAATTCTGTAGATACATAGGTGGAAACAATGAAGATATTCTTGTATTTCAAGTGCATGATATGTACAATGTTGATTGTACAAAGCAAAAGCTTAAACTGGTAAACATACAGTTGTTGGGTAGCCATCTTGCGGTGGCAAGGGGAGGTAATGGATAAGAGTTTTTTCCCTTGCAGGTAGTGGCATTTATATCCTAACATTATTGTGATCAGGGAAAGTATTCAAAAGAGAAATAAATATTCCATGAGATGCAATAATACTTTCTTGGCATGGGAAAAAATGCACATGTTTTCCTATGCAAAACAGCTATATGATTCTAGTCAACATCATTTTTGTTGCCCATGTGAGTTCCTTCACTGTATGGTTAAACACCCACTCAGTACACACATTATGTTAGTCAGTCCATACTGAACCTGTTGCTCTTGCATTTAGGTCTCATTTCAGAGGATATGGTTACTCTTTTAAATAGTACACAAGATTATGCTTGTCATTTTTTAACTTAAAGTCATTTTCTGTGTCAGTATCAAAGTTAATCAATTCCTTGGTGTGTATTTACTTAATAAAATATTTTGGCAGAAATCATCAGACACATTAAAAAAAAAAACGTATTAATTTTCCTGCATGAGACAACACATAACAAGAAACTTGTTTCTTGTGATAATATATCAATACCTATTTGTGACAACATACCTATTTTTTTACATACCTATTTTTGGGGACAACATTTCTTGTGACAAAATATCTATTTGTGATGACAATATACCTTATTCTTGTGACAACATACTTATTTGTGATGACAACATACCTATTTCTTGTGACAAATACCTATTTCTTGCAACATCATACCTATTTCTTGTGACAAATACCTATTTCTTGTGACAACATACCTATTTCTTGTGACAAATACCTATTTCTTGTGACAACATACCTATTTCTTGTGAAAGATCCTGCATATTTTTGTTCCAATTATAAATTGCTGTCTTTGTGGAGGCTGGAGGTTTAAATTCCCTGCAAATGAGAAAAATATAACTTATATTAGAAGCATATTGATGATTTTGTAAATCACAGTACAATCAGAATGTACAATCAGAACCTCTGTAACAACAAACCTTTTCTTCATATTCAAACACATGTTGTATTTCACAAGATATTTATCACAAATAAAATAACATGCTCAGATTCACCATATTTGTCAGTCTCCGGGGCATTTAGAATAGGTTTTACCTGTGATTAGTTCAAAAATATTGATACTGCTGACAGCTCTTGATGATTTTTACAAGACATTTAATCAAATACTGGCCCATACTGCATAAAGATAAGCTCTTAACATGACAAAACTGAGGGCTTTAATTATCAAACATTAAACTCACTAAAGACTTTTCAAAATACCTATCTACAGAAACCTAATTGGCAGTGAAGAGTCGTCTCCAAAGTTCTATGTGACATATGTGTTGGGTAAGGCAAGTGGTTAAGTGATCAAATGGTCCATGAAAGTGATCAAAACAACATAATTCCAAATGTTATGAATCATCCAAATTTCTGCAATCTGACTGGACATAAATGGTCAAGTGAGACTGATCAAGAATATTTTATACATCAGTAAATTCTGCAGACTGTGTTTGGTTCCATGTTTAAAGGTAATTTTATGTGAAGCTTTATCTATACCAACATCTTAAACCATAATATTAATAACGAGAACCAACATATCACCTTTGTGATTTCTGAACAAAATGTGCAAACCCCCTGATTAAAATCACCCATTACAAGTTAAAACAATGTAACTGGACAGTCATTCCTGCATTCAACACTCACTCCTATTGTCAAAGAAAGCATATGACAGGCTTTACAAGCCAATCTTGAGAAATTATTGCATTTGGCTTCGACAATGCGGCACCACCTGTTATTAAAGGTCAGGGTCATATGTAAAGCAAGGGATCTCATTAAAAATGGACATGATTTTGCTTTTGTCAGATTGAAATGCATAGAAAGCAAGAACAATGATTGATATTACAACATGAGCAACATGCAAGCATAATCTTAGAAAAAAAAGAATAGCCTGGTTTAAATAGCATCAACCAATTTTTATTATATTAAAATAATGATCAAAACAATATATCACTGGCATGACTTGCTCTGACATTCCACCCTATATTACTACATAAAGAATAGAAAAGTCTTTGCTAGCAAAGATCGGTCTATGTATTCTGTCGCAGTTAAGAGGCAAATGAAAAATAACTTCAATATACCTAAGAGTGAATGTTTCGTTCATAAAATCTGCTGATATGATGACAGGAAGGAAGTAAATTGGAATTATAAGGATTAAATGATTATGGTTGGATATTTATTGATGTGTAAATTTTACCTAATCACTCACAAAGTTAACATAAACTTATAGTCCATGGTCCAAGAAAGTGATCAAAACAATGTAAATGGTCCATGAAAGTGATCAAAACAATGTAAATGGTCCATGAAAGTGATCAAAACAATGTAAATGGTCCAAGAAAGTGATCAAAACAATGTAAATGGTCAGTGAAAGTGAGCAAAACAACATAAATGGTCCATGAAAGTGATCAAAACAATGTAAATGGTCAGTGAAAGTGAGCAAAACAATGTAAATGGTCAGTGAAAGTGAGCAAATCAATGTAAATGGTCCATGGAAGTGATCACAATAATGCAAATGGTCCATGAAAGTGATCAAAACAATGTAAATGGTCCAAGAAAGTGAGCAAAACAATATAAATGGTCAGTGAAAGTGAGGAAAACAATGTAAATGGTCCAAGAAAGTGATCAAAACAATGTAAATGGTCAGTGAAAGTGAGCAAAACAATGTAAATGGTCAATGAAAGTGAGCAAATCAATGTAAATGGTCAGTGAAAGTGATCAAAACAATGTAAATGGTCAGTGAAAGTGAGCAAAACAATGTAAATGGTCAATGAAAGTGAGCAAATCAATGTAAATGGTCCATGAAAGTGATCAAAACAATGTAAATGGTCAGTGAAAGTGAGCAAAACAATGTAAATGCCCATGAAAGTGATCAAAATAATGTAAATGGTTCATGAATGTGACCAAAACAATGTAAATGGTTTATGAAATTGATCAAAACAATGTAAATGGTTCATGAAATTGATCAAAACAATGTAAATGGTCCATGAAAGTGATCAAAACTATGTAATGGTCCAAGAAAGTGATCAAACAATGTGAATGGCCTATGAAAGTTATCAAAACAATGTAAATGATCTGTGAAAGTGATCAAAACAATGTAAATGGTCCATGAAAGGATGCAACAAGTTCAACTACTTAAGGTGATTTGACCAGAGATTTAGCTCAGAATGGTATACCAACTTTACTAACTATTAATTATTTAAAACTCTAGCATATATATATATAGATAGATAGATAGATATATAGCTAAATATTGTTTCTTTTTCATTAATTGAAATTTACGAAAATAAAGTTTAAAAATCGACAAAACTCAGAACATTCAAGAAATAATCAAGGTTGTAATAACCCATCCTGGGAAACTTTAATGACATAAGGCCATCTGATAGACTGGGGACTATATTAATAGAATCTATGTTGGGGTTGGGACTGAGACAAGGAAATCCCAGTCAAGGGGTTACATTATTTGTCTCCACATGAGGCTTGCCGAGTGGGGAGACAGATAATGTAACCCTGCTACTGGGATTTCCTTGTCAGTCCAAGCCCCAACGTAGATTATTTTTCTCACCCAATATTTTCCTTTAAAGTAAAAAGAACTCTTCACAGATACAATATAGTTCACTTCCAAATATTTACATGCGGCTCATTAATACAAATATGTTAATGCGGGCTGTGGTGTGACCGTTGCATCAGAAGTACACAGTTTATAAGCGCTAGCAAAGAAAAATAACAACATAAAACTTTGCATAGTAATAAGGTAGTATCACATTTAATATTTGGATGTTATACGAAATTAACACTAAATAAATAATATTTATTACAAGAAAATGTTTCATTTTCATCAGTTCCAATTTTGAAAAGTTATACTGTAAATAATGAAACAATATTGGGTACACAGCTCTACTGTAGTTATACTTAGTACAAGCTGTAGTGAAGAGTAACATGTTGCATTAGATCATTCATGGGTAATTACAGATCTGTATCACTATCGTATATAACTCTCCTTTTCATTGGAGGAGGTGAAACTGTTTTTGACACACTGGTGTTGTAATTAATATTGATTGTAAAATTACACCCATGTATGAAAGACCCTCCAAATATGGACCCTAGTAGATAACCATGTGCTAAACTTTGAAGTTCACAGATTCTTTGAAAAGTTATTTTTCTGTCTTGGAAATATGGCAAGTACTACAGTGAAATTTGCTTATGGATTAATGTGTGGATGGATAAAAGATTCCTTCTGGCTGGTAAGTGCATTATTTGTCACTGAAGATTGTAGGCATATTTTTTATTCAACTGGAGCACAATGGAGATGCTTCAAAGAATTAGAAGAAAGCATGTTTGACATAACACATTTCTGGCTGTTACTAAGTTTTCTGTAGTTGTTGAGAGAGTTGAGATTTTTGTGGCCAATAATGTGCCTGAGCATCCCTTGATTAATAGAATTTATGTTGCAGTTTTGGACCAAGACAAGGAAATTCAAGTCAAGGGGTTATATTATTGGTCTCTCCACCAGTCTATAAAGTGTATAGTATATGAGCATGGATCAGTGTTTTCTGTCATAGTTCATTCCACACAGCATTGACAATTTTATCCTATCTGTAGCACAGTCAATTTTCAGGTCAGCATCATTAAATGTAGCTAACAGTATATAATTTGTTTCACACGAAGTATTTAAAACTAGTTAGGTAGCTTTAGCTACATTTAATGATGCTGACCTGAAAATGTACTGAGTTAGGCCTGCATATAGGATAAAATTGACCATGCTGTGTGGAACGAACTAGCATAATACCATATAGCTTGACATCTTGTACATGTGTGTGTTTGTCTTTCTCAAAATGTTTTGTATGGTGTGTTCTCAAAGACGAATCAACCTTAAGTTACTATGTTTTTGGTATGCGTTTATTGTTGTTGTTCTGTTATTTGATTTTAGAATGACTATGTCAGGCACAGCAGAAGACAACAAGGTGTTTTTTTTTTAAAGTGGTTCTGAGCACGTGGACACCTAGATTTCTCTGTTGCATAGGTGAGAATCTGCATCATCAAAGTCAGACCTGGAGCTAATGTGAAAATTATGAGAATATGTCTCTACCTCATTTGGTTGATAAGTTCCAATCTTTTCTGATTCTGGGTTCTCTGTTCTGCTGTCATTACCTGAAGCAACTTGGCTACACCTGGGGGATTCACTATGTCCTCTTCCTGCATAAAGTCTCTGGCAAAAGAAACAAAGGTAAAATGAATACCAGTAAAATGCATTATAGGCAAACATAATTAAATTTACTGATCAATTAAACATCAAAATTAGATTCACTGACCAATCAGACATCAGACTTAAATTCACTGACCAATCAGACATCAGATTAAAATTCACTGACCAATCAGACATCAGATTTAAATTCAATGACCAATCAGATATTATTCATAATAACAAAATTGATAAAGAGTAGGAAACAATAATAATTAGTTGGTTCTTGTCATGATGAATAAAAACTAGTGACATATTTACATTACCATCATATTTAGAAGTATGAATGGTAGTCACACCAACTTTAAATGCATCATCATAATTATCACTTTTCAAATTTTGACAAACTAATGCTAAAAAAGGTAGTGAAAATCATTTAATACCATTTCTTCATTTTTATATTATATTTAGCATCATTCAGTTTTTGAAAATGTATATTACTTCAGAATATTTGTGACATAAAATGTTTGCCAGATACACTTTTAATGTTTCATAAATAGTTTCTACTTGTAACAAACAGATGTTTCATGTACAGAGTTTGTTCTATCACATACTTAAATCTTTTAACAGCCAGCTCAGTTTTTAACAATCGCCAATCCTCCACTCTTCGCTTCCATGTAGTGTGCTGACTTTTCTCCCTCTCAATATCTGCCGACATAAGTCTGGTATATAGATCTGCAAATGCCCGTCTGTTGCTCAGCATAGTCTGGTTTATCAGCTGCAAGAAAAAATTTCAATTTTGTCACTATCTGAAAACTGTGCATAAAATTTTGTTGAACAGCATTTTTTTTACTGTGGCATTACTTTGAAAATGATGATTCCTTGGCTGTTCATTTGTGAGTAGATACTTGCCAAACAGTATAGTTGAATTGTCCAAGAACTTGGGTGTGTATTTGTGAGTACATATTCATCTAACAGTATAGCTGAATGATCCAATAACTTGAAGTGTATTTGAGAGTAAATACTCGTCAAAACAGTTTTCACTGAATTGTCCAAGATCCTGCCCAACATTATTCCATAATTACTACTTTCTAAAGTTAAACAAGATTTTGAAAATGTGAATGAACTGTCTTTTCCAGGAAATTTCAAAATGAATGAAATGTCTTTTGATGAAGTAGTAGAGCACTTCCAAGTTGATTCATGCAACCTATCATTTCACCCCTTTTATCCGTAAGTTAAATACAACTGTGTAATTTCCTACAAGATTCAACTAACAATTCAGACATGCACACCTTCAATATTCCTAAACAATGTATGCAAGAATAATTGAATCCATCACATGTACTGATGTTTGATCAGGAAATCACACCTGAGGGTCAAAATTTATGAGCAAAGTTGAGGCTTTGCCAAGTTCCTGGGTGGAATTTCACTATCCAATATCAACATCCTGATATGTGATGATTATGTTTTTCTCATTTCTCACTTGGAAATAGTATTGGAAAAAAAGAAATATGGCATATCATTTGTAGAATACAGAGCAGTTTCTAAAAGTTATGTGTCATTAGGAAAGGCATAAAAATTAATTTAAACAAAAATATTATAAACAAAGATAAATAGTAAAAATGAAGATAACCGTTTCTGGGAAAAGTTGTATTTTCAATACACTAAATGTAAGAAACATTGCAAATGTTCACTATGTCATATGCATGATGACATCATCTACTGTGTCAATGAGCACTCTGATGTGGGTTAGGCCCATTTTATATGTCTTTTTCACATGAGCAAAGTGTTTTGCATACATATAGGAATGAGAGAAATGAGTATCTGACACAGTGAATGCCTTTCTCACATGGGCCAATTGTATCATATACATACAGGAATCAGAGAAATGAGATATGGCACTGCACATGCATTTCTCACCTGGGCAAAGTGTATCACACATGTAAAGAAATGAGAGAAATGAGATATGACACAGTGCATGCCTTTCCTACATGTGCAAACTGTATCACACACATATAGGAATGAGAGAAATAAGTATCTGACACAGTGCATTTCTTTGGGTTGCAGTGTCACCTGTAGCAATGATACAAAATGGAAAGAATTACTGCAAATGACAGAAACCATATTATGAGACATAAAATAATTTCCTCTTCCTATGATGAAGATTCTTGGGCTTGTGGTATATAATATGATTGCTCTCCTTGTACACAAATTGGTTTAATCTAGTTAAACATTGCGAGAAGAGTGTTGCTGAGTGTAATACATGCTGTGTAAATTTGACACTCTTGATACACACAATAGGTGATGGTATAATGACTAAACTACATTCAAAACCAGAAGCCAAAATGTTTAGGCTTGTGTATAAAGAGATGATAACCCAAGCATGTATATCAGGAATCTGACAATAAATTTGTCCATTTCTAGGCAGCCTGTCCTGAAAGGATAACACATTCATTAAAATTAATTATCTTCTACAGAATGCTTGAGATATAACAATACAAATTTTTTTGCTGCAATGATTTTATTTTCACATTTATATTTGAGTAACAAACAAGACATACTTTATGTACATTGGATACCCTTTACCATAATAACTTCTAGATGTCGTTTTGCTATGTCACAGACTGACTTTTTAATTGTCATTCACTACATAATACATTTTAAAACTTGGTTCCAGTCCAAGAAGAATAAAAAAACTGGCTACTGATTGCCACTGTAAAACCTTGAGGAGACCATCAAATTCTGTTGAAAAGCAGTACATTTTGCATCTACAAGTTTTTACCTTGTGAAAAGAAATGGTGACCTATCTGACTGATGTATTTCCTGTTTATTACTCTGATATATCAACATGACCAATAATTATCGTGGAATAATACAAACATTTCCTAATCTCAAGCATAATGTATTATCATACTGCATTTAGAATGGAGGTCTTACTAAAATAGATTACTAAAGATTAAGTACCTGTTCTTCTTAGGAGATAAAAATGTGATGACCTTATCCAAAAGACAGAAAAACACCTTTTTGCATGATGTTTTACCGGCTTGGAAATGGTTAGTTGAGAAAAATATTACCCGGACAAGAAAAGATTTTATGAAAAATTTATGGGTGAACTCCCTTATAAGGGTGAACAAGGTACCCATTTTTTATAGGAAATGGTTTGAACATAATGTAATCTATATCAGTGATATGCTTACAGATCAGGGAACTATTACTGACTTTGATAGTAGCAAAGCTAGATATCGTCTCAATACAAATTTTCTTGCCTTTCAAGGGATAATTCATTGTGTAAAGTCCTTATGTCAACAGTTCAGTTAGATATAATGACACTGGTCAGACCATTCCATTTAGAAATTTTATTTTATAACAATAAGGGGTGTAAAGACTCTTGCAAATCACTTTAAAGAAAAGGATGTTAAACCAAATAAATGGAAAGAAATTTTCAATTTGAAATTCAATACATTGCCTGATATATATGCTAAAGTTTTTAAAATAACAAGAAACTCAAAATTACAATGGTTTCAATTTCATGTTACTCAGAATTTTACCAATGAATTCATTTCTGTACAAACTAAAATTGTTCAATACTCATAAATGTACTTTTTGTAAAATGTCCTAGAAACAATACAGCATTTGTTTTGGGAAGTAATGTGATAATCAGGCTGAAATGATATGTCCCACTGGCTTCAGAATAATACTGACATAGATGTTGTGCCAAGTGCAAAAACTTATATTTGAAGATACAAGTAGAGATGGAATATGTGGGCAACCTTTTTTTGTTTTCTTCTGGCCAAATACTACATCTATATATGTCAAAATAAGGGGAATATCCCTAGATTAGATGGGTTGAAAGTTTTTTTAAAGACCACTATAATCTGGAATAGAACCTGTCCATTTCTGCTGTGGGCATTTATCATACCTCATCAAGTGTAGGATGTTGGTAGTTACCCAAACAATGCAATAAATAGATCAATTAACCATGCATTAATGGGAATTGCATGTAATATTTTATTTAATACATTTGACACATGTGTATTTGTTAGCTGTTATGATAACAACCAGGGATATTTTCACTACTCAAACATATAAGTAATGGTTTGTGTTTTAGTGATCTGTTGACAAGGTCACTGACTTTGGGTTATAAGTGATGACTGGGATTTTAGTGATCTGTTGACAAGATCACTGACTTTGGGTTACCAGGTTAGCATTAATGTTTAGCTCTGCAATCTATGAAAATGGTGCTGAAATATTCTTCTCCCTTCTTGTCATCACATAATAATAATAATAATAATAATAATAATAATAATAATAATGACTTTATTTACTGAGGGTAACACAATTAGCTAAGAACTAATCTACCTTGAGGCCCTCATACAAAGGAATTTATTTAAGCTGCATCTCTGAAGCCACTGGATATATTGGGTTTGGAAGAAGGAAATAGAGTGGGCATTTCTAATCTCAACTAGAATACTATTCCAGAGCAAATTTCCAGAGTACTGGAAACTTTTTTTTCAATAATTCCTTATTTGGTTTGGGAATTTTATACTGTTTGGTAGACATGGATCACAGGTGGGGAATATTGCCAGGTAGCCTATACTGGAATAGTGATTGCAAATATTCAGGAGTACTATTATTGGATATCCTGTACATTAATTTGGCTTTTCTCAAATGGATTCAGTCTTTAATAGGTAAAAGTTTTAACTTACTAGCTAAATTTAGTGAACTTCTCTTTGGAACTTTATCAAACAAAATTTTGATTATTAGGAATTCTGTCGATATAAATTGTAATGCATAATTTTCACAAAAAATATCATTATAATAATTCCACAAAATCCAGAATGGCTGGCATCTCTGAGTAAAATGATTGACTTTCCTTCAATGAATCACAGAAGGTACTTACTCAGCCTGTCAATGAATCACAGTGTATCATTCAACAGCACCATGTACCTATAAAACCTGTGCAGTGGAGTGTAAATCAGTGGCAGCTACACAGGCAGGAGTGAAAAGTGGTCAGTACATTTTGTGTATACTGTTTATACTTGTTGAAAAAAATTATCTTGTCACATGTTATTATATGCATTTCAAACTTTGAGTCTTAAAATAACAGAGAACAAGAATTAAATCGAATACTATGTCTCATCTGCTTTGCCATGATATAATCCAAAACTAGCAAGACAAAAATCAAACAAACCTGAGATTCTTTGTCAAGAAATCTGTGTAAATCTGGAGCTAGTAGGTGAGCTATTCTCTCCAAAGTTTTGGCAAAGTTCTTGAATACAGCCCGAATCTACAAAGGAAAGGACAAACTTATTGCAAAACAAAGTCAAGCTTCAAGCATGAGTTTAAGCCATTTTCCGACTGGGATTTTTAATTACCGTATCTGCCAGCCTATAAGATGATACTTTTTAACCAGTAAATCTTAGCTTCATCTTATACTCTGAATCGTCTTATGTCATCCAAATTGCATCGTATTTTTCACATGGAAAATAATTCTCCAAGAGTATGAAAATAATGTGTAAAAAATATTTCATTTTGGGAAAGAGATTGTGTATGAAAAATATAGGATCCCACATTGAGTATTTCAAACAATTACATGTTTGTCAGTATTAAAAATTAACATAGATCAGACAAATTTGTGCTAAAGCAGCATGCACCAGTAATGTACATTGTTTGTAATATATGTTGTTCAAATTTGATTACATATGTGCATTAGAATTTACAAGTTACAAGATGAATAACCATGACAAAGTCATATTCCATCACAATTTTCTTCTTGTACCTAATGATCAAATAAAATGTATGCCCCATTGTGAAAGAGAAAGAGAGATAGACAGACAGACAGACAGACAGATGTCTTCACGATTGTAAATCTGTATTGTTCACTTACCTGATGACTGATCTTACTCATGTACAAGTGTAGTACCATATTCCATTATCAATTAAAACCACTAGGAAAGCAATTCCTTCTAGTTTTTGTTGCCACTTCCATTATTAAAAAAAAAATCACATGGCTTTGTAGTGGTATTTACATGCTAATTAAATATGTTATGGCTGTATTCAGTCATTCCATGCTAACACCTGTTTGAGGTCATGATTTGGCAGACTAGATCAGATTAGAGAGGTTACCAATATGGAAATGAGGATACCCATGGGTATTATGAATACTGTACCTTATAATGAAGGGAAATGCCAGGAGCAAATTTCTCAGCCAGTGACATTTTTTAACTTGCTGATGGAACCGACAGCAATTTAAAGTAAATCTAGCACAAGCAAAGATCAAAAACAATTGCTGCCTAAGTACAGGAAGAGTAAATGCACTTTAAACAAAATCTTATTTGTTGGGAATGGAGAGGTCATTATACTTGCAAAGAAAATTAGACAGCATGCAAAATGGTCATTCTTAGGATACAACCTAATGGAGCCTATATGGACAAAACCATTGTGAATATTGAAACCCTGCAGGAATATGGTATGTATTTTCATAGTTTACATTTACTGTTTCACTTATTAATGTTTTCTCTCTTTGACAAAAGCTTCAGCAACACGGGGGTAATAAGGTAAAAGAAAAAACAAATAAGAAAAAAAACACAAAGAGTTGAACTCTCTCTCTCTCTCTCTCTCTCTCTCTCTCTCTCTCTCTCTCTCTCTCTCTCTCTCTCATATATTGGACCATATTTTATTTTGATCACAAGGTGCAAGAAGAAAAATGCAATGGAATACATATGCATCCTTCTCTCTGTATCTCTCTACTCCCCCTCACCACCCAAAATAATGGAAAAAGTATTTTAGTATTAATGATGCAATTTCTCTATTGCTTGTAATCAGAAATAGCATTACAGTGATACTTTTAATATTTATGAAGCCGGAAGTTTTTATAATTTAATTCTACTCGGCATCATGAGTTTTATCCTATCTGTAATATTCAGGTCAGCGTCATTATATGTAGCTAAAAGTACATAATACATTTAAAATACTTCGTGCAAAACAAATTAGGTACTTTTAGTTACATTTAATGATCCTGACTGGAAAGGTTACTGAGTTACAGATAGGATAAAATTTGCGATGCTGTGTGGAATGAAGTGAAAAACACAATCTGAGGTATTAATTTGGCCTTGTCTTATACTCAGCATCAACTTATATATGGATGACGGAAGGAAAATTTGCAAAATTTGCTGATTTGACTTATACTCCGCATCGACTTATAGGCCAGCAAATACGATATAACAGTACACAGTTATAAAAGTTAAAATGTCATCAGCCTGGAAGAGAATCATTCTAAGTTCTGAACAAAAGTGAACATCATTTGTATGAATGAAAAGAAGTAAGAATCTGAGAGCAGAAAGACTCAAAGAAACAGGATCACTGCAGAGAAATCTGATGGCAAATAGACTCAAAGAAACAACATCATCAAAGATAAGAAAATATTCTGCAGCAGTGGGAAAATAGAATGGATGGAGAAAGAAAGATAACTACAGCCAGGAGTTGCTTGTACCCTGATTGGAATGGCAAAGATTTTTGTTGTAATGTGCAATTTTCCACAGCTCATAGATATTGTCTCTTGGATATCTATGCTCCAAGATTTTTCACTAACATGAATTTCACATTTTGCAGACTACTGCAGATTTCTAATCTCTTCCATAATGCTGTATAGGGATGTAAGCCCATCAATGCCACAGTATGTTTGTTCAGACTGAGGTATTTTGATCACATAAATATTTTTATTATTAAAAAAAATTAGATTCTAATTTAATCAATTTATCTTAACCTTGGAGATCTATATAGTTTGAAGCACAAGGTCCTTCATGTGCTCAACTGTTTGAGAAAAGAAATGAAAACTGCACTCTACTTTCAAACTGTCTTAGGCTTGGTATTCTACATTTTCTACATTTAATTTCAAACATGGGGTTGACTGGCATGCTGTCTATTTTTGTTCATCTACCATGTACATTAAGCTCATATTCAACATCATTTTCAGGTTCAAAATTACACACTGGTATTTCCAACTACTTGTGTCATTACATTTCTATCTAAAAAGAATTTAGCTTCTTGTCTGCAGTAAATTTCAAGATGTCAAAATAAATTTTTTACCAAATTCATTAAGACAAGAACTCAAAAATAGGAGTATTCCTTTCCTTAAATATTCATGTACTGGTACTTTCTCTACTTTACTTAACAGGTAAAAGGTTCATTGCATATTTTTTTATTTTCTCAACACTGGAAAAAATGTAAATATAATCCAAGCAAAATATGCAAAACAATTTACTAATACAGCCTCAAGTTGAAAAGAAATATTTAAGAATTTTAGAAAAAAATGAAGCCAACTAATTTAAAACACAGATGAACTTGCCATATCCATGCGTTCATCCTCTGCCTTTCCCAATGCTGTATCCAGTTCTGTTATCCAGACCTGCCGTGTTGGTGTGTGACTCTGAACATCCTCCCAAATATTATTCAGTTCCTCCAGAGTGTAGCTCAGGAGTTCCTGTTAATGATAAATACATGTATATTTTAATTTTGTCTGAATCAATGGCTGTCTGTATATATGATAAATTTGAAAATAACACATTTTTATATCTGAGGTACATCCTATATATGTCTAGAGAAACTCATTTCTAAACAAATTTCACATATCTTAAATGTATGCCCTTCTTAAAATTCAAAAGAGAAATACAAAAGTAAAATTTAATAACAATCTCACAAAAATTTCCAAAAATTTGGAATCTAAAAGATAAAACAAATTCACATTAACAAAGGTCTGAGAATCACATGCTTCAATGTAGTTTTTTATCTTCTTTTCACTGACCTGTTTCTTTGCTTGTTATCTAGTTTTTCCCATATCTGTTGTCCTAACAGCAAACTTATCACTTTTTCCCTTTATTTGCTGCCTGTTCAGTAAACTTGTTGTTTTTTCCCTACTTTTTGCCTGTAATAAACTTATCTTCTTTCCCCTTATTTGTTGCCTGTAAACATTTATGTTTATTTTCCTTATTCATCATTTGTACAGTAAACTTGTTGTCTGTTTTTTTTTTCCATATTAGTTGCCTGTACAGTAAACTTGTTACACAAGAAGCATGGTTACTACAAATTCTTGTCTAATCAATTCCTCTTTATTTAAAATTCAAAAAGCTCTTGTTCATTTTGAGTCCTCTTCAACTCAAATTTTCAGAATAGGTATTCCGTCCAACCTGTTCATTCTGAACACATCAATTTGTAATTAACACAGAATTATTCTCTACATTTTCTTGTAATACATGCGAAACAATTACAATTAAACTTGTCCTAATGGTCACCTTTACTCAGCAGTAACTTGTTCACAGCAGACATTCTAATTCCCCCACCCACCCCCAGCAAATTTAATGCTTAAATGTCCCATATGCAATGGTCACCTGCCTTCCATGACCAGTGGCCAGGTGTTTCCTAACCAAACTATGGTTCCTCCATGTCATAAGTGGCCATTGGCATTTATCTACAGTGACCACTCAGTCTTTTGCTTCATGATGAAGGTATTGCTCAGATACTCTGTAACTCAATGAGCTAAGATTCCTTATCATGTTTGTACCAACCTTACACTAATCATGTTCACAAATTCAAAAGTGAGGCAGTTTTTATCATTATGGTAATGTGTCAAAGCAATTTATTTAATAGATGGTGGGAAAAGTAGTTGCGTTATCAAAACAGAAAGGAAGTCACCTTTTGTGCCAGTGTGACGGGTATAGTTCATCTGTTTTCTTGTAAATTAGAGCTATCTTTGATGAAAACTGTTTGTCGTTGAGAAGAGATGAGTTATATCACTTTTCATTAGGGTCAGAGGTCATTTTATATTAAAACTTGTATGTAAAGGCAGGTGAAGTTTTGGTTCATGGGAGACAAAGATCAGCTATATACATATTTTGATTTCCTATTCATTACAGTCTTCTTGTGTTAGAATGACTGTCTTTTGATCTCGGTAAGTTGAGCTACTGGCTAATCCTGATATTATTTTAAAAGTGTGAAAAAACTAAGACCTGTGTATATTTTAAGTCTCTAATGATTTAACTGACAAGATGGATTTGAGTGAGCAGGATACAGTAATCTTGTGTGGATAATAAACTTGGGAGAGAACAACATATACACATAATTTGATTTTGTTGTATATTGCAAATAAAACAAACTTCATAAAATAATAATAATAACAATAGCAATAATAATAATGATAATGATATTAGGTGCATAGTATTTGTTCAAACACCGATTTTGAAATGTGAAACTGTGAAATGTGAACCTGGGTACAGAAGTCACCTGTCAGCAGGTTTTGTATTCTCTCATTGGTGGCCACAAGTAACAGGTAAAACTGACTGCAGTTTTAATAACCTGAAGTTTTTCACAATGCTTGAAATGTTTGCACAGGTGTATTATAAGGTCCCTAACTATAAGAACATGCACCAGCAAGAGGTCTGTTGCTGCATGTTAACCCTTCTGTGGCTGTTTTGAGGCAAATATTATACATCTATCCCAAGCTTAACCCTGCTGTGGTTGTTTTGAGGCAAAATGGTGTATATCTATCCCAAGGTTAACCCTGCTGAAGCTGTTTTGAGGCAAAACGGTATATATTTATCCCAAGGTTAACCCTGCTGTGGCTGTTTTGAGGCAAAATGATATATTTCTTTCCCAAGGTTAACCCTGCTGTGGCTGTTTTAAGGTAAAATTGTGCATCTATCCCAAACATAACTCTGATGTGGATGTTTTGAGGCAAAGTGGTATATGTCTGTCCCAAGCTTAAGCCTGCTGTGGCTGTTTTAAGACAAAATGGAATATTTCTATCCCAAGGTTAACCCTGCTGTCGCTGTTTTGAGGCAAAGTCATGTATATCTATCTCATGCTTAACCCTGCTGTGGCTATTTTGAAACAAAATCATATACGTCAAACATTGCCTTCCAAGGTGATGTTTTAATGATTAATCAAAATAGATACTGTGGTGGTCCCTCTACTAAGTACAATGACCCCTTTGAAAAGTTAGGTCATCCACAAAATGATTTTACACCATTGCATCCCATGGAATAAATACAGAGTATCAGGAATCTAACTTTTAATGAACTGATCAAGACATCTACATAATGATTTACACTATTGCATCCCATGGGATGGATATCGATTATCAGGAATCTAACTTCTAATGAAATGATAATGACATCTCAATTATGAACAACATATCTGAGGTCAAGTCAGATCTGTTTATCTGAAAATCAAGTTAATATGATGTATTCATTTTCATGGTTTGTGTCAGATTCATAATGCAATATCTAACTGAATAAATTATTTAACTGAGAGATTTATTTTTTATTTAACAACTTACTCATTCATTCATTCATTCATTCATTCTTCAATTACCTCATCTTTTTCAATACAAGCCAGTTTTGCTGCAATGTCTTTATTATCATCATCGAGTTTTCTCAGCAGCATTTCACTGGTCTCTGTGATATGTGGTTCCATTTCCTAGAGAAACCAGAACAGACACTTATATAAGCATATACTGAAAACTAAAAGAATCTGTGAATTATTTGCTTTCTGAGATTTGACCCTGAGAAAACTGTGCATTCCCCTATTAAGACTATTTTGTGAAAAACACATTACCTTTCTTTGGGCTTGTGCATGTTTAAGCAATGTCACTTCTTACATATACAGGGTTCATGAACTATTGCAAAACATGTACAGAGTACTCTAACATCTATATTCTAAACAAAACTGGTCATTTAAGTTGCCCCAAAAGAATTCATTTCTTAGAATTTAACAAAATCAGCAAATTCTGAACAAAGTTGCATATATTTCAGTTAGATTAAAATATAATGAGTTACTGAGTTTTCACAGTGAAACCTACTAAGTTTCAACAAAGTGCAACAATGAAAACTTAATGTGTAGCAACAATTGACAGTTACAGAGTTACGGCAATGAAAAAAACTAATTCATTTGTAAAACTGAGAAACTACTGTGTTGTACCTATTGTAACTTTCTGAACTATGCAAATGAGAATTATGGAGAATGAAACATATTGAACAGTGAAAATGAAAACTTACCAAGTTAAACTCCACAATATTCACAAAATTTCACTTCCTCTCACATGGCATTTGCTTGTGATTTAATCTTCTAGTACAAAGTGATATTAGGGCTTTTTTCTGATCAGAAACAAAAATCTCTACCAATGTACTGCGTGGGTCTATTTTTAAGACAGAATTATTTCATACCAATTTAAATCCTACTTGTGAACTAGCAAAAGTGTTTAAAATACAATTTGCCCTGTCCCTGCTCTGACAAATTCGTTTTGTTACCTATACTTATATGATGATGAAAGCACACTGATTTCTAGAAAAAGTTTGAAGAAAACAGAGTATACTTTTGAAAACTTTTTTATAAAAGAATTATACTCATTTTTGCTTTCTTAACATGGGCATTCACTCTGAGTGCTTAGCTTCTTATTCAAACCCTGTAGTATGTCCACCAACATTTGATAGTGAAATTTGAGAATGCATGCCCACTGTGTTGGGGCCGCCTTGACTTTGCCACAGTCATATTTCTGTGCAATTCACAAGGAAATTTTTTCCCAATCAGTTTTCGTGCATGATCTGCCACTATGATCGGAATCTTATTTTCAATAATAAATTCCATAGAAGTACTTCAATATTTATCATGTCAGTTTCTGCCTTTCAAATGCTAAAGAAACAAAGTAATTTTCCCATTGTTTTCCTCTGCCTTTCCAAAGGATAAGTGGTTTTTTTTAACTCAAATGTTCTCCAATATCAGTTACTCTTCCACAGCAAATGGTAATATCCATCGTAAAAATCTTGCAAATAAATAGCACAGTTTTCTCCAAATCCAGAACTGCCTATAACATAGAGAAACAACCTAGAATCCTCATCCCTGTATTTCTACTTAAGCTTAGCCTTGACACATATTGTACTCTTCTGCTGAAGTATCTTATTTGAACTGTAACCTGCTTGTTACACAATTATCAGAGCAAACATAAAGCAAATACAAATGGCAGTTCTTGTGTGGCAGTCCATGTGCAAGCTAAACAGAGGTCACACAACCTCCAGTAACAGGTTATGATGCAAGTATGAAGTGTTTGAAGTATTTGAAGGGAGATTTTGACAGAAAATACGGTTTTGCCTTTGAAACTAAACACTGCTTTACATGATTCTCATTTTTTTTTAATCTGGTCATTAAGCAACTTTAAATCGGAATCTCTGGATTCAGATATGGAATTCAGAATTTTGAATGGCAAATCAAAATGATTCCAACCAAACTGAAACAGTTGACAGGTATGCTCTGTATTTATACTGACCTAGATACTCACAGCAAATGTTTACAAACAACTGATTACCACCATTCATATATTTTTCTTTAAACAATACATGAACCCAAAAGTCAAAATGCTGAGATTAACATTAAATTTAAAAAATTGAACCCTGTGCAAGATAAATTGTAGAGTGAAATGTACATGGTGACAATGAAAACATGCTAAGTGGTGATGATGAAAACTTACTGATTTTATATGATGAAAACTTACTGAATTGATCACACTCAATTCCTGATGCATTTCCTCCACAGCAGCTTCATGTCTTTCTTTGCGACTAGAAGCAATTCTCTCAATGATGTCAGAACCGTCTTTGGCAGGTACTGAAAGGTTGTAAATGGACCTGCTTTTAACCTGATATCATTTGACGTATATTATTAAAATCAAATAACTAGAATATAAGTTAATACACAGTGTTACTCTCTTATGTCTCATGCATTAGAATCTCTTCAGAAAACGATATTACTGCCCTATGTCAATGGCACTGGAATCACTTCAGGTCACAATGTTACCATTCTGTGTCACATGAATTAGGATTATTTCTGGTCACTATGCTAATGTCTTTTGGGATCACTTCAGGTCAGTGTTGATATCCTATGTCAAAGGCCTAGGGATCACTTTAAGTCACAATGTTACTAGCCTATGTCACAGGCATTAGGATCACTTCAGATTGCCATGTTACTGACTTTAGTGACAGGCAGTGGTATCACTTCATGTCACAATGTCACTATCCTATACCACAGACATTAGAATCACTTTAGGTTCTTCTTTATTAGTTTTAATTCTCACCCAGTTCAAGAAATCAATCAAATTGTTTGAAGAAAAAAACAAAAAAATTCAGACAAGAAAAATCTGAAGAGATAAGGCTGCTACCTCAGAGTGTTTGCTGCACTACACTGTTTTCACAAATCTTTATTTACAGAAAAGCTAGAGCTAAACCTTATAGCAGATTGGATGTGGTTTGCTAGATGATGGCATTCAAAGCAGGATTTTACTATAAGCAATGTTTAGCAACAACCATGCAGCACACCAAAGATGCTCTCAGCTGATTTTCTTGCATGAATCATTCTGATTTGTCAAACACTTGGTCCAAATGTTATAACTGGCCGAGGCATACAGCAACTGCCAAAAGGCCTGAAGTGTTCTGCATGAACTGTACATAGGATGGTGAGATTGATGTCAAATGGGATCACTTTAGTAAGTTATTATTTTATATGAGGATTTTAGAGTTAGCATATCATTTATCTCAGTATCTACCATTGTTTTGGAATGAATACAGGACTAAACTTTGCCCCAGATATACTTTATACTTTACAAGTATATACATGTATGTGTGACTTCAGCAAATGTGTGTAAATATGTATTTGCATCTGTGCATTAATTCACATAAAGTTCTGATTATAACATAGTCTTTTAATCCTTGACTTCCAACGGCATACAACACAGACCCTGATTCTGCATAATGAACCTACAGATCAGGATCTATGTTGTTTTAATGCTTACTCCTTACTAAGTGCATGAGACATGATCTGTCTGTGCTTTATGCAATGGAAGATCTGGATCTGTGCAGCTTGCAGATGGATTTCACTTATAAGTGAGTATATGTGGTAACTCCTTGACTTTGTGTATCTTATGGAATCCTCCCATCTAAAAAATCCTTGCAGTGTCAGAATGAGGCTTTCCCAAAATTTCAAAAATAATTTGATTGGTTGATGAGATGAGGTGACTTATTACATTGTAGTGATGATGAAATGATGTAAAGTTTCATATAAACAGGGACAGTTTCACTGACTGATTGAAAAATACCTCTTGCATCAGTGTCTGTTTACAAAGTGACATTAACCGATTTCCTTTTAAGTTCAAAACAGAATTTTGGCTTTGACTATAGAAAGTACATCTAAAATAAAAATTATGAGAGAACAAGGAATATATTTTCATTTCAACTTCAAAAAGGCTGAAGTACCTTCTACTGGTAACAGTGATCAATAAAGCATTTAACCAGAAATTCGTATGGCAGAGATCTCACACAACCATAGAGTCTGACTGAACGGAAATTTATGAGAAAGCAAGTTATGTCTTTTTAGTTCCACTTCTAAAAGGTCTGAAGTTCCTTCTACTGGTAACAGTGATCGATAAAGCATTTAATCAGATCTCACACATCTATGTGGGAGTCTGGTTGAATGGAAATTTTTGAGACAGTAAGTTATGTCTTTTTTGTTCCACTTCTAAAAGGTCTGAAGTTATTTCTACTGGTAACAGTGATCAATAATGCATTTAATCAGATCTCACATCCATGTGGGAGTCTGACTGAATGAGACAACAAACACATTAGCAGCAGTTGAAAATTAACAAGACAAAACTGTGAAAGTCCTGAAAAGGTATGAAATATCAAACCTGTTCCAATCTACATGTGCAAAATCCTATAATTCAAGTAGCTGCACCAGAATATTACTTACAGACAACATCTGGAAGACCCTGGACATCCTTTCCAGCTATACTGCTATCCGATTCCCTCAGCTTAGTGTTGACATACTCTGCATATTGTCTGCAATGGAGCAAAATTACTTACAATCCATTGTCAGTCAAACTATTTTAATGTCACCAAATCTTTGCATAAAAAAAAAACAAAAAAAAAGGAAGCTTTAAGGATATTTGCCAGAACTGTTTCACAATCAGCTCACTGTTCACATGACCATACTAAAATTGTTTAGGTATTATACTGAAAACCCTAATGTCTGCGTGAGTGTTACATTATTGGTACTAGACATTTTTGTTAACTTGTTAGCATGTTTAATTACTCTATTATTTCCTACCATTTTGTCAATATTATATTAGAGTGAATAAAGTTTTGGTCCATATTAGAAACAGCAAAATGGGATGGGAAGGCAAAAGGACCGAGTAATGAAAGTGAATTAAATTATTTGTCTTGTAAATTTCATAATTTCAGAAATAGAAAAAAGATAAGTACCAATCTTCACTGAAGCAATTTAAACCACAAATTCTATTTTTCTAAAGTATATCACAGGGATTTTTCTACCATTTCTTACATGGGATTCAAGACTACCTCAACTGTAAAAAATCTTTACATAGACAAACTAAACTAATAATTTTTTTAAAAGTAAATTGGTGAGATATGCATCATGTTTTAAATGCATAAAGTATTCAGTAAGTACTGTCATACAATCCAGCAGGCAAACTTTCTATACTTTCCCATTAAAAGACTGCCTTGATTTTTCATTTTGTTTTGTTTTTCCCTCATTTTTCATTTGGAAATGCAAAACTTGGATCAAAGATTTCATTATTTTACTTGTCTGAATCTCAAACTAGCTCCTCTCAACTGGAAATTTTTGGGTCATAGTTAGGAAAATATACACATTTTTGTTATTCAGAATGGGGTTTAAATTCAGCTCCAATAATGCCTAGGAAAATCAATCTTTTAAATATTTGTTACAATGAAAATGAAAAAATAATAGTTTGAATAATATCAAAATGTCAAAAACAATATGACACACTGTGGATGATTATACTTTACACAAAAGATACATTATTGTGTTGACTGTTTGCAGGACAAGGCATGGGGGAAATACATTACTGCTTGTATCACAAGTGGAACATTATGCTCCATGGAACTCTTGTTTGTTATGCCTTCACTGATCAATTGTCTTAATTCTGAGAAAATGCAACATGAACCGAACAAAATCTGTTCCAAGAAATTATCAATATTTGAAACTGAAAGTTGTAACTAATTTTTCCATGTTAAGACAATATTCTCCTAATCCATGTATGTTTTAAAGTATATATAAATTTAAAAACAATTATCAACATTTTTTCTTTTTTTGCATCTTTTGCTTCATTTTACAGAAAATAAGTATGTTAAGCTGATCAAGTACTATTTCTGAGGGATTTGGTATGGTTAATAAAAGGTGTCAAGTTTTGAGACCACAAGATGTTTTATCACTGCCATCTTTTCAAATGGTATAAGAATGCACTTATTCCATGGTAAAAGCAAACCTTTTATTTCTCTAATTTTGGTGGGATAATAAAAAATTGGGATATTCTGTAAGATAGTTTGAAAACTAAACCCCCATGAAAACAAAGTCACTGCAGTCCCAGTTAAGTTTATATTATGAACAACTTTTACACTTTCTGCCTGTTCTGCTTCCAAGCCATATTACTTTTGCTTTTTTTCTATATTAATACTTACACCTACAATCTAAACCAGACTTCAAAGACTTTTTTGAACCATCAAGAGTGAGTAATGTGTTGTCTGCATAATGAAAATTAACATAAGTTGTGCTACCAATATTTATTCCTTGATTATTTGATTTTTCTTCTCTTATGAGCCAATGTATCTGCACAAAAACTAAAGATATATGGTGAAAAAAGATAGACTTGTCTACAGCCACTTTCAACATGAAACCATTTACATACTTCTCTATTAAAAGTTATACCTGATTTGATTTTACCATAAAATAACTTAATCTATTTTATAACTTATTCATCAAAATTAAAAATTTTCATTGTTGAAACTATGAACAATCAAGCAACAAAATCAAATGATTTTTAAAATCAATTAAAGGAGCTGACCAGAAATGCTATGCCTTCTAGTGCAAATATCAAATCATAAAAAATTCTAATAATGTCACCAATTTATGTCCATTTAAAAAAAAAACTGTTTGATCTTTGTGTATAATTGTAGCTAGTAAAGATGTGATCCTATTTGCTATACATGCAAAAGAAATTTTAAGTGACACATTTAGAAGTGAAAAAGGACTAAAGCTTAAGCTTATCACCCTTTGGTAAACATAGTATGACACCCTCTTTCTGGATAGAATTTTCATGTCACAATTTAAAGCTTTCAATAAAAGGTATTAACATCTTTCCAAAAGAATTGATAAAATTCTACTGTGAAACCACCAGATCCTGGGCTTTTATCACTTTGCATTGTTAGTGGCTTCTGACTCCCTTCATTTAATCCTTCTGAATATTATTTAATTTCTGAATATTTCTCTCCTTTATCATCTATTAATGATATTTATTTGCATTATTTATTTCTTTTAATGATTGTATTTCTTCATTTAGTTGATTTTTCTGTCAATCTTTCCTCCTTTACTTAAAGAATGATATTTTAATTCCTTTAATTTCTAATAATAATATCTCAAAACAAAAGTGATCACTAACTGTTAATTTCTGATTATTAGAAGGAATAGTTACCATAGTATCCAATTGGTTTATACCAATTTACTGGTAGTTTACATTCTGAAAGGTTTCTTTAACTTTAGTTATTCCAAGTCTCTGAGCAGTGAATTATATTTCCAAAAGTATTTTTGGGAGGGGCTTTCCTTTTGAAAGACTACTTTCATTGTATCAAAGAGTGATCAGTTCTATGTCCTTGTTCAATAATAATTTTACTAAAAGAAATAAAGTCTTGCTTGTTTTATGGGATTGCTTCCTCGACATGTATGTACAGGCACATGTATGTTCAGCTCTATCTGAATCAAAGATCATGAAAACTTACTTGTAGACCACAGGATTTTCCACATATGGGTCATTGGGAAATCCATCAACCCATGTTCTCTGACGTTCACCAAGGAGACCATGTTCGATTTCCTCCTTAGACAAGTGGACTAAGGGAACAGATGTACTACCTCGCTTTTGCAATCGAGGTTGTGGTACACTAGAATCATGACGGATCTTTGTAAGACTTCTATTTAGCTGCACCTGCAAAATAACAGTCAATCACAAAATTTTCCGTACTTATCAAGTTATTGTCAAACATGTAACTTTTAACTTTTAAAATAACAGCACACTAAGTACATGTATAGGATAGACTCAGATGACTGATCTCTTTCAAATACATTAACTGAAATTCTGTCCCTTGAACTTTATTTCATTTCTGAAAATAGATATATTTCATCTAAGAGATGCATCTGAGTAGAATCTAACAACCAGAACAAAAACAACACCTTAAAAGGAAGTAACTCAATTTAAATTCTGAACTGCACAAAAATATTGCATACATTTCAGTTGTTGTCCATATCTAAACAATTCAAAAGGTGGCAAAGGAATGTGTTTCCTCTATCCGCTTTTAGATTTACAGTGACAAAAATATACTGGCACCAATTTTTGTAGTTATTTTACTCTGTTTCTATAATATTTTGAATTTAATAGTAGGCAATTGGCATGCCTCCACATATCAGAACTGATAATTGTGATTGTATTGCACATTGTTGAAAAGATAATTTTGTCAACATCATGAGAAAACTGCTCAATATGAAATAAAGACATATGATGGAATCATGCCTACTAGATGAGTTCCAAGATGATTAACTGATGGCATTTCAATGAAAATTTATTAAAAATATATTTTGTTCTTTGTTTAGTGTAATAAATTATCTCATTCCCATCCAAACAAGGTATGCATCTTTTCAACATCAAGCTTATATTTCACTTCATTTCTTGCTGAAATCTAATTCATATTATATACCTGAGCATCAAAAAGCTGTCTATAGATTTTTCCACTTGGCACTACTCTAATGTTAGCTGTTGTTTCCGCCATGTCTTCTGTTATGCTGACAGTTATGGCTTCCAGAAACTAACATTATAACATCTGAAATAAATTATATCATAAGATCAGTAATGCTCTCAGATTACTACTAAAATATTGCACTATGTTATATGGCACTTAAAAAATTCATATTTTATATGTCTTAAGAATAAGCAAATTGTGAGGTAGAATGCTCATTGTTTGGTTGGCTTTATAGTGCATTACCTGGCTGCTCTCTGCTGTACATATTGTTATTATTGCTTTAGCTGCATAATGTAGCCAATGATACAGCATACTTCATACGATTTAATTCAGGTATTCTGACAACACACTTCATTCAAAACTACTCCGGTGGCCTAATGATTAGAGCATCCACCTCAGATGCTGGAGGTTGTGGGCTTGAACCCCGGTTGAGTCATACCAAAGACTTATGAACTAACAGCTGCCTCACATGGCACTCAGCATTAAGAAGTCAGTGTTAGGACTGGTCAGCCTGGTGTCAGGATAATGTGACTGGGTGGGACATCATGCTACATGTCTGCGGCATGATGCCCCAGTGCTAGACATCACTATAAACTGCCACACTGCAGACATTGTAGTGATATGACTGAAATTTTTTTAAAGCTATGTTAAAATCCAAATCACACACACACACACACACACACACACACACACACACACACACACACACACACACACACACACACACACACACACACACACACACACACACACACACTGCATTCAAGGTACAAGATTTACTAAAGGACGGGTCTGATTGTCCTTGAAAAGATAAAAAAATGGACAACTAAAATTTAAGAAGGAAAAGTTATTATTTTTCAGTTTTTCTACTCCTACAAATTGAAAGTTACCTATGCATACTCAAAGAAACCATTTTGACACCCTTTATTGCATCCAGTTGAAAACTAAGTCTCCACTTCATATCTATCGAAGACACTACTTAATAAAGACAGGTTCCAAATATATTTGTGCAAAAGAAAATTCTGGACTTACAAAATCCATGACTTTTGTAAAGGCAGTAAATGAGAATTCAATGACTTTATCAATAGATAATATTCTAACTATATCTATATTCTAGAAAATAACCAATGCAGGAGTGGATGTTAACTAATTTGCAGTAATTTTTAAAAAGAATGCAATTCCAACTCTATTGTGGGGTTTTTCTGACTTAACCAAAAGGCAAAAAAGTCACAAAATTCATAAAAATTGCCAGGACTTCCATGACCACAAGAAACATGGATAAAGGGAATCATTACATAGCAGAGTTTGGAAAGTGGCAAAGAATTCAATATATACAGCACAATGCATCACTCATTAAGGAAAATCCACACCATTATGGAAGCCATTTAACCAAACTGTGATGTGTCCATTGCGGACCAAACATAGTGGTCATCATGGCTGTCTATGTTGTCATCATAGTGGACAAATTAAGTTTTATTGCCTCCCAGGAAAGCTGCAGCAGTAATATAGGGAACTCACTTCTCTGCTGAGCTACAGCAGACAGTGTGAAATGCTCTTTTTAAGCTGTATTTAATATTAAATATTTGAAAACAAAGAATCTTTTGAGAACATTAAGGCATTTCCCAAAATAAATTAAGTACGTGTACAATGGTGTACTAATTTTAATTACCTTGGCTGTGTGTAGATCTATGAGAAATAGAAATTCTGTTTTTGAAAAGAACAAAAAAAAAAGATATGTATGAACTGGATAATTCAAGAATGAAGCAACCTGGAAGATGACTGCCAGGACTATTCAATGAATAAAACAAAGAATATGAGAAGAAAGATGTTTGTTTATTTGGCCAGCCACTTTACAATCATCTGCTTACCAGGTTTCTATACAATGAATGTATGCTGATATCCAATAGCCTGTGAGAAGCCAGTCCACTGGACATGTGTTTAAATTTACCATAGACCTCATATAGATAAGAAGACCCTACAAAGTACATGCTGTTGTAGATTTTGTTAACAGTTCAGCAAATATACTTTTAACCACTGGTTTTAGTCATCTGAAGAGTTTAATGCTTCTAAATTTAAGGATAAATGTGAAAAAAGAGAATATTTTAACCAAATGTTGATACAATTTTATTTCACATATTCTTGCAGTACATATGACACACAACAAAATTGTTTCTGAATGTTATGCAAGTATTGCTTTATTATTAAGTTGCTAGTGAAGCACTAAGTTATTACCGGTACATTTTAACCTGACTGACCTCCTGAAAACTTAGATGGTGCCAATAAAACATGTACAAAAGCATATTTACACAGGGTTTAGTAATTAGGCCAAGGTTATGAAAGTTGTTTATAGACTATGAGAGTTCCTTATGTTATAATAACAGTTTCAGGAACCAATAGGCTTTAATAAACTTTTAATATGGATAGAAAAGAAAAATCCCAATTGTGAAAACCAAATATTTTGCAGTTAATGATGATGTCCAGCAAAGCATTAAGGTTTCATTGAATTGCTCCCAAATAACCATGGGGAAACTGCATTTTATTAGTTCATGAAGGTGGATATAAAAAGATGTGCAAGCATGTTAACTGGTTTTTGAGGCATGATTTCATTCTTCATGTGCCATGTGCTGAGTACTAACATTTGATATCAAGCCTTACTGGTAATGTCATCTGGGTACTGTGATATCGACTTATAAAATATAAAAACATCCAACACAACATGGCACTTATAATATTGCAGGAAATAATAGAAATATAAATAAAGCAATTGTCAAGTTTAATAATATATCTCTTTTTGCTTTTTATCTAGTTTTCACAATGCAGTGGCTTGGAGTCTGATTAAGATTTTTCTGGAATTAGTACACGAACCTGGAGACAGTGTTAATGAACCATGTGACTACATACACCCTGTATGAAAAAACTGCAATAAATTAAACCACAACTCATCTTGTTTTAAAACCAAGCAGTTATCAATTTCCAAGCTGCCTGAGGCAAATATACTTGATCATTTACTCTGCTTCCACATTTGCAATACAGTGTACTGAGACAGTGATGTCCATGTGAAAGTCTATGTCATGGTTGCAGTAGAAAAAAGAAAGAACAAACATCAAAAAAATTTCTTGTTGAAAGGAAAAAAATTAAAATTTCACATCATCTGTAATAAAAATTCTCTGGAACACATAAATTAATAATTAATTTGATAGTTTATATATAAACTTACTTGACATCTATGGGTTTTTTTCTTTTGTTATTTGATCATATTCAGTTAATAAAATATGATAATGCTATAGAAAAGAAGGTTGAGAAGTTAAGTTGTTCATAAAACAACTTCACAAGTAAAATATATTTTCAAGATTCATCAAAGAAATAAATACTCCATTCTACATAAAAGTCTCCATTAGCATAGCAAAAGAATTTCAATATGCCATTATCACACTATCATTGTTGTTACTGCAAATTCCTATACATTAGGGAAATAACTGTTAGTAAATGCACCAATCAATGAACACTTGACTAAAACTGTGATCACTTCCATGCTAACTTATCATTTCTCCAAGGATCTGCCTATTTCTTATTAATAGTGAGCACAGTGAGTTTTTATGGTAATGCATATCACTTGAATAGTTGTAAACCCTCATGTGCAGTTTTCTGTTTCTGGCATCTTTCATAATTTAGAGTACTTCTGCAGAGAATACAAATATGAAAGAAAAGAAAAAAAATAGTTTCCTTCTTCAGATACATGTCTTCAAATACAGTCTGAATTCATCCAAGAAATTGCTATTCCACGCAACACTGAAACACAGCCTTTGCACAGGTGAAGAATGCACATGTAACATTGCTGTTGTTCTAGTGTATTCCTCCTCTTCAATTTTGAGTCATATTTTCTGTCAGTATACATATCCAGAGCTGTTCTCATTACTCATTGTCTTGGTGTATTCATATTAATAATAGCAATAACTATAATTGTTATGATAATGTTAGCCCAGTTCAAAGATGCAAAGACCAGGTCATGCTGACATGTATTACATAGTATATATAATTTATCAACATTAAAAAAAAATAATGTATTGACCCTTACTGTAGTCCTACTGTACAGTGTAAGATGTACCATCATCTGTATGGAGTGTGGTGTGGGTTATAACTAGTCCGATAAATCAATCCCCCCCCCCCCAAATTTGCATTGATACTAATGGACGATATGTGGGTCTGATGTGACCTGTTCATTAAAATGAGCAATTTGTCTGCATGCAAATCTTTCCAGAACACACTTTTGTACACTTTAGACACATACTAGTAAATGGTAACAGCAATATCTAGCGTGAAATTCAAAATGGCCACAGGACAGTATAAAATGTACACTGATGTGTGCAGCCAAGGCTGGCTGCAGACTTTTTGCAGGTTTAATTGAATATCATCCCCTAAAACGACAATCAATATCATCACGGGCGAGGGGCTGATTTATCGGCCTAGGTTATAACGTAAAACGTTAACTCTGATATATATGGCGGGTCCAACACCACCGCTCCTCTCCCTTTATCATATATATTATGGTCGACGTCTTATATTGCAGGACTAAACCTTACGGTCAGACTCAGGACTGCATAAGACGTAACGCAGAACATATAATTTCTTCTACAATTTCTTAGAGATAACTATGACCTCAACACCACATTATCTCATTCTGACGTACTCCTCTAATGAATAAAGATACATTCCACAAATAAGTATTTTTAAAAAAAATAAATTACCGATAAATCCTTTAGATTCAACGGTAGCGTTTAACTTGGTGCTATATATTGGACGCCATTTTGGCGCTCATCGTTCCCACAGTAACATTGGTAAATATACAGTATAGTTCCAAAGTTATAAACGGACTTTAAGAAGAATATGACAATTTATTAACTTCTTTGAGACCCATTTGTTTATTTCAAACAACGTTAAATAAATAAAAAATTTCTTTCATAGTAGTGATCAAAATTTGCAAGAAAACAAGCATAATACAATTATTTCATAAAAATTCAGTACTAGACTATTATAAGGTCAAGATACATCAAACCGGAAGTATGTTAGAAAGATGGCGGCAAATATCACGGCCTTAATCGACAAACTTTCAAATGCAAGCAAACAACTTGATGTTCTAGAAGATTTAAAGACTGTTTTGGGTTCTCTTCACCCAACAACCCTTAGAAATATCGTACCAAATATATCTTTCAACGTGATCTTTGAATGTCTTAATACAAACGATAGGTAATGTGCGAGTGTATCAGTTTGCTGTGTCACCTGAACTAACACCCTGTTTTCAAGCATAGCGGTTTCAGTGAAATCTGTCGCTCCAGTTTTCAGCCACTTCCAAATTATATGTTTTGCTGTGTGATATCGACAATAGATTAACTAATAATATGTTGACATTTCGTGGACTTCACTGAAGTCTTTTTACAGGTGTTAGAGTAGTCCAACAATGTAAAACGTGTCACATGTTTTAGTGCCTAAATAACGGCCATGTATAGCGTGTTCCGATGTCAACCGACATCGGAAAGAATAGTCAAAGCTTCAGGAATATCTCACACACTTGGCAGCCCATATGGATACTATTCCACAAATTTGTGTAATTAACATTCTTACTGTGCTGTCTTTATCCTGGTGGAATCAAAACTGACACTTGTAGATGGACACATTTTCATGTTCCATTAACATACATTTTGAATTTGTTAAAATGCAATGGTAGTTGAGGTATGCTGAAGCATGTTCAAGTTGGACCTAAATGTTAGGGAGAAGTGACTTCTCCTTTTGGACAAAACGGAGAAAGGAGAGCTCAGCAGGGAGAAGTGGATGCAAAGTATGAAACGTGATATGTATATGTATAATGTGTGTTCTCTTATTTTAATTATGCCCTCTATTTCCCAGTATTCATATTTGCATTTAACATTGGATGTAAGTAATACTTTATTTTCAAGTAGAAAATTTTATAAGTTATTTTGGCCATATGAATCTAAAAGAGAATAATAGAAACCACATTGTAACACATTTCAACTGAGTAACCAGATTACATTATTGTAATTGCAAGTTGGTAAAATGCTTAATCAACTACCCTTAATCAATTTTTTAAATTTTGTTATACCTTCTAAAAGTTCACAATGATGGCACTTTCAAAGATTTCTAAACTCGTTTGAAACAACCACTGTACTATGTACATAGGGGCAAATGCACATGTGTCTTCAGATCATACTGTTCGTCCTCATTTCTTTGTTGCAGATAAAACATTACCATAACTATTCATACATAACACGCTAAAATGCATAAAATTACAGACATGGCTCCTTTATAGCTGGTATATGAACTAAACCCTTGTTTCCAACCAAATCAACACAGACGTGAGTGCATCTATTTTTAGAAGGAGGGGTTTTCGTAATGTAATCACTCACTTTATATTGCTTCATTACAACAGTCCATTGATAGGATTGCAAACTTATGGTTTATTTATTTGTTTACCTTCTTGTAGTAATTTTAGGCATTGGTTAAGTAGTATCTGCTTCTCTGCTTTTTTCAGTATTTTCACCAATATGAGTCGAGTCAGAAAACAACTTTGACCTTACAACGCTTCTCACAATTCCACAACATAGAATTGTTTGACCTACATAATTGCATTTTAAAGTTAAATCTTAAATAACATAATACCTAGGCTTTGCTTTCTATGAACTGTATATATTTTTCTGAATATATTTGCCCGATGATTTAGAAAAATTGACAGTCTAATAAACTGGTACTTCCCAGACATAGCAATGTCCGCATTATATCTCCATTGCTGGTTCATTAAAGTTTCAAACTAATTTTATGATGAAATAGTGTATAAGAGGCAGTTAAAATATCCAGATCACCGATTCTGATCTTACAACACAAATTGCTGTTTACATTCTATTGTCAAATTTTTGAAACACAAGTTTGTATATTTTTATCATCAAAGGTTAACATGCAGAAATAGGGCCATGATAGTAGCTATAACTTACTCGGTAACGGTTAATGGTCAATCAGCTATCAAAACACATGCCTGTGAATGTGCAAGAGTTTGTCAGTGTAATTGATATCAAAACTAGGCCTAGCTACTGATGGCTTGATGAATACATTTTGCTACAACACAGTACTAGAATTAACCTGCTACGGCGAGGGGGCATCTCAAACAGCTTGGTTAGTCAACATACCTCTAAAAAAATTCACAGGGCAAAGTCGTTTTCGCTTTCCTAACAAGAAGGCGAAGTTTACATTTTTTAGGCAACTTAGTCGCCCATTTTGCCTGATAGCGTGACCCCTGATGGGGATATGTTTCTTGAATGAAACAAAACATTGCTTACTGTTTCAATAGGCACTATAGAGATGATATCTTTTTATTAATTTTGTTAAAGAATAATACTTCAACTTCACCCGATTTCAGCATTCCCGGCTTCCATTGCTTTCCAGCCAACTGAAATGTAGGCCAACAAAACTTGAAAACATGTCCATTTGCTTGTGTGAGAATTTGAATTTATTAGGAAAAGTCCATCAGAGTAAGTAAAGTCTGACTAATACGTTATAATTTTATAGAAAAGTGCCGATATTGGCTGCAAAGTATGAGATATTTCTGAAAATTTGACTTTCGTTACGATGTCAGTCGACATCAAAACATACTACACAGTGCCATCAATTAGGCAGTAAGACCTCGACGCCCAAAACATAAATATCAAAGGCAAGGTCTTACATTGTAGGACTAGTATTATAGCAAACATCATGTAAGTCATGTAGGCATACCAAAAAATAAAAACCTGACTATTTCAGTAATGAACATAAATTTTTTAGAAATTGATTACAATACTTTTAAATGACAATTATTCACTTCCTGATGCATCCATATTTCATATGGAAGGTCATTATTTACACTACCAGAGAGGTATGTGCAGCAAAATCAGTGTTAAATTATGTGGACATTTTTGGATGAGGTCACCCAAAAGGTGTGATCTGGTACAAACTGGATTGAATGTCATATGCTGTGATGTCACAATGAAAGCTGCTAATGTTGAAAGCAAATTCGTGATACCGTTATTTGTTATGATAGACCCGACATTCACTTTTCCTTTTCCAGATTAGTATCTTGCTACAATTGTAAAAGTCCATTGTGATCAATAATTCTTGTCAAGTTTTTTGATGACATTTAAGGTGCAGAGCAATCTATAATCAGGATTGAATAAATTATGGTTAAACTATGTTAGTATTCAATTTTGCAACAACAATTATTATTTTATTTAATTTAAATAAATATGCCTACATGACCACAATGACATACTTTAGACAGTTACACGAAATGCCCAGATATCTAGTTTAAAAAAAAATAATCCAAACTACAGTATCGTATGAACCTCAAAGATTTTTTTTTTTTTTTTACCAATTACATCTGTGTTTTCCTTTTCAGCCTGGCTATTTTGCTTTACACTCAGCTACTTAAAAAAACAACTATCCCCCATTGAGGGTGGTCCCCCAAACCACCTCGCCTACTTTGGCAATTCACCCTCCAACTTTATATTTAATGGTAGGCCCTGTAGATGATACCAAAGGAACATATACTGTGTATATAACTCAAATTTGGGTGTATTTGGAGTATATTGTACACACCCAAATACACACAAATATACCTTCGATACCTAGATGCACTATATAAATAAGGTACTTGTTACTTGGGCATCATGCAACAATGGAAAGCAAATTTCTAAATGTTTAAATTTTTTGTGTTATTAAAAACATTTAAAATATTAATAAATGAACTTAAATAATATCATTAGTATATATGATTTGGGTGTTTCGTGCAACCCGTGGCAGATACCATGTGTGCATGCTTTTAAAAAATAACTAGAAATTGAAATCTGAATATAAGAAAAAAATGTTTTCTTTAAAGCATTTGGTACACTTCCAAACAAAATACAAGTTGTAAATTTAGCATTGTCATATATCACAATGACAAGATAATAGATCTGTTGTGATCTGCCTCACATGGCAGATGACAAAGTAATATATCTTTTGTGCTTTCTTGTCAGTAACCAACTAGAGGTATGCTGTGAAGTTCTCAAGAAGCTGTTATCAGCAGTGGATGCTTCAGTTGTCCTGCAACATTTTCATGATGACTTGCTTTTGGGTCTCAAACATCCTGGAGTACCAGTGAAACTCCTCTGCTTAAGCCAGGTAGCATTGCATTGATCATTCTTTGGCCTCTACAATTTGTCATTGTCAATTTTGTTGCCAGTCCTGAAAATATATTACCAATTCATTTTTATTGTCACTTTCTTTGAAGCCTAGTTTCTTTCCTAGAATCGCTGGATGTTTCCCCTCGTTTTTCAGATGATTGATTCTGTTCTCCACAGACTCTTTCAACATTACTGACATAAATTTGAAACCCAAAAGCTGAAAATATTTTCTCCTTACACTTAGAAGAGTGTGATATCAAGCTACAGTGTTAAATTATTTCATCCTCATCATTCACCAATCACAGTTTGATAAAATGAGACAAATTTAAATGAAATCTCATTTATCAAGAAGACACGGTAGACACAGCATTTCAGGGAAATTTAGTCCACCTTGTGTCTAAATTGGGAAGATTGATAGGAAAAAATGTCGAGGAAGGCTTATGGGGTCATTTTATGTAGTGGCAACAATGTTCATTAACAACACGTAATTATTTTTGGCTCAGAAAGTCATATAGCATTGAAATATCCAGATGGTCAAAATTCTTCTTAAAAATATAAGAATTTTTCTGCACCTCTCCCTCAATAACTCGCGCACAAAGGGGTCCAAAAACATAGACCGCACTATAAGTGAGGGTGCAAGTTACCAAGAGACCTCCCAAAATATCCACTAGACATTCAGAAAACTGCGGGGTTGGGGTGGGAACTGGACTATTTAATGACGGAATCCTCGTTTTATAGTCACATCGAGAATAATTGTCATTAAAGCGATTTTTCTGATGAAGTTGTTGATTATTCTGTATAAATTACATTAATTTTCAAAATGTCCAAAGATCACTAACAATATTCTAACTGCTTTCAACAGTCAACACTGGTATGCGAAAACATTTGTGTATTATGTCACTGCTTTTTGTTTATATTGATTAGTCTGGTTCCCGGAGTGGTGTGGAATAGTGTTATGCGAAACAAGGAGCTGGCAAAGCAGGGAACCAGACTGCCTGTTGATATCACCGCCAAATAAGATTCTTTTTTATGAAAAACATGCGACATTTCTTTTGGGTGACAAACATCTATGTCGAAGCTAAAATTTTGTATTGTTCAATTAGTAAAATATTGATGCAGTTATTTAATTGCAAGGAATAGTGAAACTTATCAACCTTGAGGATATCTCTAAGTGTGAATTCAGGAATTCTCTGAAACTTGTTTTCTCGGCAGTGGTCCGTATCTGTGAAACAAAGCTCTTTATTTTACAAAGTATTCATTTCACTTGGCTGCCTTACT
Source organism: Megalonaias nervosa (assembly GCA_016617855.1). Classification (NCBI taxonomy): domain Eukaryota; kingdom Metazoa; phylum Mollusca; class Bivalvia; order Unionida; family Unionidae; genus Megalonaias; species Megalonaias nervosa. The sequence goes on along the minus strand of JAECUM010011297.1, from coordinate 16,399 downwards.
ATCTTTGATCACAGTTATGATTGAGTAGGGTAATTTAAGGTAGTTTAATTAGACTACTTACACAATAACATTTAAATCAGTGTTCGATTGATGAATTGAAATTAATTCACCCAACATATGACCATGGTTCTTAAGCATGTCTGATTTTTTAAAAAAAATTTAATTCCACCTCCTTTATTTGATTCAAAAGACATAATTAACATGATAATACAAAAGAGGCCAGCATTTAATTCAGTGCAATAATACAACAAATGCTTCTGCTAATCAGATATCAAAACATGGTCGGCACTTAATTAGGTTCTCAGAGAAACGCTTGCGGACATTGCATTTACAGTAGATTGACACATTTTACCTTTAATTACAAGAGGACACTTTGCCTTTATGATGAATATACTTAAAAGGAACTAAAAGATAGTAAAACACAAATTTCACCTGATAAAAATTATTTAATTGGTATTTATTTATTACAGTACTGCCTCCTAGGTGTAAGTGACATTTTCATTGATAGAAATTTCCATAAATGTCGATAATTACGGTGTACTGAGATTTTTGTTTGGAAAGAAAATTAACAAATTATATGACTTATTAAAAGTTGATATTTCATAATGTTGATTAAAATTTCCATGTTGTATCTACCATTTTCGATGATAAAACAAGCGATATATCAAAGATTCTGTTACCAATTTTGATTGCAATTTTCATCAGTTTTGGGGGTATTTTTTGGTTTAAAAAATGGGATCCATGCCAAACCCCGTGTTATAAGCGGGTTCACGAGTTATTGAGAGAGTGGTGTACTTTGTATGTAATACCTGCTATGTAATATTGTTAGCAGCATTAATCCTAAAAATAGGTCACTGTTTCAAAACTAGGTGACTAATACTCATCAGAGACAAAACGGCTTACCCCAGCATGTTTTCAGGTAAAACATTAATCTTTTCAGATTTTTTTTCTGAGATTTTTTGAAAAATACAGTCTTAGTTTTAGGATTCAAGATTTTCTTGAGTTTCACATTTGTAGTATGATTGTTAGTAACTTAGTACCTTATATACTCGCGTATAAGCCGACCCCCCCCCCACTTGACTAGGTAAAAATAGGAAAAATTGCATGACCCGCGCATAAGCCGACCCATAAGTTCATGACTACATCACAAAATGCACAAAGTGAGTTCTAAATACCAGTACATTTATTTAGGCAAATCACATTACTAAAATAAATATTATCTTCAAACTTAACAAAAATGAAAGTAAGAAATCTAATTTATATGTTGAAATAAAAACAATTTATCTTCAGTGTTAAATAATAATTGAAATATTAACGTCCTCATACTAAAATCCTGAATTATGAAAGTTTTATCACATTCAGAATCCTTCAAAATCTGGCTCGGTATCGGAATTGCCAAACAGTTCATAAAACTCAGCTTCTGTTATGGGCGTGCTGTCATCGTATACATCGTCATTGTCATCAGTGTCATCCGATAGTGTGTCATTCTGCTTCTCATTCTCTTCGTCATTGTCTGATTCAAATATGGCATCATCCGCAGTTCCATCCATGGCATTGCTGATACAGCACTTTTGAAATGATTTGGCAATCATGTCCGATGGAATTGAGTCCCATGCGTCTTTGACCCACTTGGCGACCAAGTCAAGGTCCAGCCTCATGAAATTCCCGCCTTTTGTCATCTTCACTGCACCTGAACAAACCCATTCGGACCACATCTTTCGTACCCTGACCTTAAGCGGCTTGTTAAGGCAGACATCAAGAGGTTGTAACACTGATGTTGAACCTCCTGGTATCACAGCCAATGTCGTTTTCATTTTCTTTGCGGCCTTTTTTACTTCATCTGTCTTGTGTGCTCGAAACATGTCCCAGACAAGCATTGAAGATTTCTGAAGAAGTGCACCTGGTCTGTTGTTCCAGACTTTCTCCAACCATTCAATCGTTCCACTTTCGTCCATCCATCCCTTTTCATGTGCACGAACGATGACACCAGCAGGAAATTTCATGCTTTTTGGCAGCGTCTTCCTTTTAAAAATTTTGACAGGAGGCAGCTTTGATCCATCAGCTAAACAGGCCAAAACAACCGTGAAATTTTTTTTTTTATGGCCGGTCGTTTTTATCAGAATACTTTTCTCACCAACAGCATTGACTGTTTTATTGCTTGGTAAGTCATAGGCGTCTCAGCCATATTCCCTATTTGTGATAGTTCGAATGAGTAATCCATTCTGAGTTTAATGATGAACTGCTGAAATAATTCAGTTTTTTCTTCCAAGTCTTTTGGTAGCTTTTGAGCTATCTTTGTTCGCTGCCTGAGGCTGAAACCATGCTGGTTCATAAAACGAGAACACCAACCAGCTGATGCAACAAATTTGGAATCTGCCATCTTGTATTTGTCATCTTTCGCCATCTGCATAGCACGCAGACGAATTGCAGTTTGTGAGACAATGTATCCATTTTGTCGACATCCACTTACAAAATCACTGAGTTCTTTCTCCAATTCAGGGAATGAGGCGATCCCAGTCCAACGAGCCTTCTTGGTTTTTGGCATTTCTTCCAATGCTGCTTTGTTTTCCGCCATTCCCATACTTGCTTCTCGTTCACACAAAATTCGCGTGCAGCATTTACAACAGGTTAAGCATACCGGTAGTTATTGTACAACACTCTACAACTAACAAACCATTTTGCTATACAAACAACTAAACAACAGTAGAAGATAAACTGTGGCTGCCTTTTACTTCTAAAACACCTGTCAAAGAAATCCCTCAAATTATATTTTTAATAATTAATCACGCTGACTCGTATATGCAACTTGCCTGTTATTTACCCTTCCTAGGGGCATGTGCAACAAACCCCTATGGAGCCTCTAGCTATGGATGGTTGCAGTAAGACTATCGTACATGTACATGTACATGACTCTCCACACCAAAATGGTTGTCTTGTAAATACTTTCAATATCGTAATTCTTAAATCTTTTTATTTACCATAGTTTCTTTTCATATTAACACTGAAATAAGCAGCGTGCATTTGTACGGTACCACAGAGTTTAATGATTACTGATTAGTTGAGGGTTAAATACTTCATTGAGAGATTACTAATATGGCGGTTCTTTTGGAAAATACACGTACCACCGTGGCTCAAGTAACATGTATGGCTGCATTTTCTGGTGGGTGGACATCTGTCAAATAGACATCAAGTATGGTAATACATGTTTTTCATTCCTTATCCTACCAGTAAAGTTAGAAAAAATACTTGTTTCACTTCAAGACAGCATATATCACATGAGCCATGTGGCATCATTAGGCATGTGATCTCAACTTTGGCGATCGACAGTAACAATAAATACCGGTAATCGAGAAGAAAAGCTCTAAAATTTTCAGACTTAGACCTTGGCCCGCAGGTAGGCCAACCCCCCTTCTTCAAGGCTTTATTTTTTTCCTAAATTCTTCAGCTTATGCGCGAGTATATACAGTATATATAATTGAGGACCCCAGAAGTTATTAAATTAACACAGAAAAAGTTTTTATTGCTCATTTCTACAGTATTACACCCTTAAATATAAGTTTCATGAATAAAAACCAAGCTAGATGCATTAAATAGGGAAAATAGAAGGAAGCTTTAATAGGGTATGTGTGATTTGAATTTTTAACATAGCTTTAACAATTTTTCAGTCATATCGCCATGATGTCTGCAGTGTGGCAATTTATAGTGATCTCTAGTACTGGGGCATCATGCCGCAGACATGTGGCATCATGTCCCACCTAGTCACATTATCCTGACAACAGGCCAACCAGTTCCACCACTAACCTCTTAATGCTGGTACCATTCTTATAAGTCTTTGGTATGACTTGGCCTGCATTCAAACCCGCGACCTCCCACATCTGAGGCAGACTCTAACCACGAGGTCACCGGAACAGTCATGTGACTCAGATTTTAATACAGATCAAATACTAACGCATTTAGGGAATAGAATAGGGAAAATGGAAGGAAGGGTGTAGGAATCAGTTTGTGGAAATCAAATGGAAAACAGGGAGCAAAGCAAGAAACAAGATATATATATACACATATATATTGTTGCACAGGTTAGAGAACTTTAATTCGACTCTATGGAAATTCAATCCCAGGTCTTTCCACTTTTCCAAGGCATTGGTAAAATTTGTTCATATTCATCCCATCTTCTTATATTGCCATATGCATATTCAAGTTTTTTCACAATGTTTTGTGTGGTATGTGGCTCAGACTTGAAAATCCACATTCTAATGAACAGCCACTTAAGCAAGTAAACTTCACCTGAAAATGAGAAACTCAGAAATATTTCCATACTGGTTTGAAACGACCTATATAAGTGGGTATGAGAGCATATCCATAGGTGTCGTCAAACCATGGAGTTCATCAATGCAGACCAGTGGTCACTGATGTTATGGATTAAGTAATCTCAACTTTACAACTACCATATTTGCCAGCCTATAAGTTGATACGTTTTGACCAGGAGGCCTGAGTCTATGTAAGGCGTATACCCCGAATCGACTTACATATGAATTATGTCACATCACTTTATGTCATGTAATTCTTTGTATGTAAAAATTTGTTAAAAATTTCAGAGTACGAAAAATAATGTGTAAAACATAACTATCATTTTGGGGAAAAAGATTGTGTACGAAAAATATAGGACCTGACATTGAGAAGGATTTGTAAATATTTACGTGATTGTCATTATTAAATTCACATGTATTTGCGCTAAAGCAGCATGCCCTAGAAATATATGTTGTTTAAATTTGATCACATATATTAGAAAAGACAAGCTTGAAAATGAATAATCATGACAGTGACATTGGTATTCCATTGCATTTTTCTTTTTGCAACTTGTGATTAAATAATATGCCCCATTATGAGGTGGGGAGGTTTCAGGATGATTGTAATCTGTATTGTTCAGTTACATGATGATTGTGACCTTACTAATGTCCAAGGGGAATGCTATATTCCATTATCAATTAATACCTCTGAATAAACAGTTCCTTCTAGTTTTAATTACAATATCCATTGTTGCAAGAACCACATGGGTTTGAAGAAGGGTTAAAATTTCTGTCAGGGTATATTTTATTTTTATAATGAGGTGCATGAAAAAACAAAACTGGACGAAGCATTTTAGAATCAGTGACGCAATCTCCCGATTGCCAGTAATCTGTAATAACATATAGTGATACATTTAATAATAATGAAACTGGAAGTTATTAGTGAAAACGACATCAAGGTATGGATCTAGCCTCACCTTATACTCTACATTGGCTTATACATGGATGAAGGAAGGAAAATTTACAAAATCAGCAAATTCAGCTTATACACTGCTTCATCTTATAGGCAAGCAAATATGGTACGTATTTCTGGGGTTAATTCAAACTACCAGGTAAATGTGGCTTTTTTGGATTTAGTCAGTTGTTTGTAAAGTTTTGAAAACTAAGGACAAATTAAGTTCCTTCTTATGTCAGTTGATTAAATGTTTATACCTGTTTGAAATTAAGGTAATCTAGGTATTCCTGTCAGTTAAAACTAACTACAAGAGAAGTCCAGGACTTCCAGAAATGAAAATTAATTTAACTCCAGGTAACAGAACTTAAGTGTATTGTAAAATCATTAAAATAACCACAGTTGGATTTCCTTTCCAGATAAGCCGTGTGAGTAAGGAGGCAGTAGAGGAATTGGCACAGAATGTGGACATTGTTCAGCAGCTGGTCAGATGTATAGCAGATGACAGTCTGGAGGTGGCTAAAACTGCAGGAGAGATTCTCATAGCAATAGGTCAGTTTCAACATTTTTTTTTTTATGCCTGGCCCCAGTGACATCCTCATGAAAACTTTGATAGCATTGTAAGTGTATAGTAGCATAGCATTACAAAATTTATTCTCTCAAATATGCATTATTGTCATACAAGTTTTTAAAAACCTAAAGTGTAAAAGAAAGTAAATATGTTTACCCTGTATTCTTTATAACTGAAATGATTTAATAGATTAACACATTGTCTATCCTCTTTATATCTGAAAAGGTCCCCTTCACAGTCTTTAAAAAGGTGGAATGCAAAGTTTATTAATGGATGTATGTTTGTTTGTCTTGTGGATCTTAGCAGCACTTTTGAGACATTATTGGCACTATCATGCCAAAAAAATGGGACCTAAATGCTTTTCCCAAGGACACACAGAGGCGGTTGAATCTGGCTTGCCTGGGCATTTATCAAAACTGACCATTTGAATACAAATCCAACACTTTACCACCTGAACTGCCACAGCTCCATTAATGGATGTAAGAAAGATTTTAAACAACTGCCCAATTCCTAATTAGTTATGTTAAGCATATTTTCAGTGTATAGTTTGCAGAACGTAAGTAATATTTATTCATGTTGTACACTACTTTGCTTGCTGTTGGAAACGTATTTCAAATATTTTATGAAGGAATTACCATATATACACACTTATAAGTCAGATTCAAGTGAAAATTTAATAGACCTAGGCCTGGCATTGTTAAAGCTTCACCATTAATTTCACCAAGCTTGATTCATTTTTCACTACCTGGAATAATTTTTTTACCACAAGCCAATTTATATTTCATTCTTGTCTCTAGATAATATTTTTTATCAGAATGTAAATTTTTCTGGCCCGTGCTCTATCCACAACGATTGAGGGAGAGTGATGATGTTTGGCACAATGTTTTAGGACAATGAGTAAATGAGGAAATGCTAAGGGTCAGTTGTCACATTTTCAACATTGTATTCTGAACTCCATCTATACTGATCAATAGCTATACTGATTAAGGGAGGAAAATCATATTTGGTGTTCAGGAGGAAAAACAAATGAAAACAAAGACTTTTGACTCCTGAATGCAGCCACAGGATTTCTGGGTTAGGTTGTGTGGGAGCAGCACAAAAAAATGATAAAGTACAGAGGGAGCTTCCATTGCAATATTTTTCTTTTGTTTAGGTCTTTCCAGTGCCCAAAGTTATAAAGAAAATTGCCCTGGCTAATGAAATTTAGATGCAGTCTCTATCCATATGTAGACGACTTTAATGGTTTTAATATTGAGTAAGGTTTTGGTGTCTGGGGGTTTACCCTTATTGGGACTTGGACTTTTTCAGTGCCAGCCTTGTTAGCCGTGTTATTAATAGGGTAGGGTATTGCAAGAATTGTCATATTGTGGTTCATCATGATACAGGACAGTGTATTGCGATGCATATTGCAATATATATGGAAACTCCAGAAATGAAAAAGAAGTCAAAGATTCATAGAACTTCAATTTATTTTAAATCTCTTAAAGTGAACAATTAATAGGAAACATACTTACATTTGGTAGTGTCTGAGCTATGTGAAAGATAGGTCCCAGTTCAGTTTGAATCTTGTCAGTTCTGGGCACATTAGTGGCTAGAATGAGATGATTTCAGTGAACATTGGCAGCCAGGTTCTTCATCCCATCCACGAAACTTCACAACTTGATTAAGTTAAATAATCCACTTCATTTCATTCCACAAAAATGGCACAGTTATCAATAATTTCTCAATATTTCTTGGAAAATTTCACAAAATTGCTGGTAGATTGACAACTTAGTAAACTTCAAAAAAAGACAATCAAGCCAACTCATAATTCCTTTCTCAACAGGTATTTCAAGCAGTGGACTCAATGCCCTGTACATTGATTCTCAGCAGGTTCTGTCAGATGTATTAGCAGTCAATGACACCATCAGGTTCAGAGTTTATGAGGTAATTCTAGCTACTTCATCATCTTAAGGGTCTATGAAACTTTCCAAAACATTGAAATAAAATTCAAGTTCTGCTTTCTTAACAATCATTTGTATTTAGAGACCATGGGAAATCATTAAATAGGGTTATTGCCACAGCTTTTGTGACAGTTTGGTCAATTACAGTAGTCCCCCTCTTGAACGGCCCCCCGACCAGTGGCCACCCGCTTTTTACGGCCAGAATCCCTTGGCACCGATGAGTTTGTCTTCAAAAGTACTCCTCAAGAACAGCCACCCCTCTAATGCGACTGGCGGCCAGCATATTAGTACAAAAATGTAAAATGTTCCCCTCACAAGCAGCCACTTTTTATTTAAAATGTATCCAGAACCAATAATTAATTCATATCGTGACGTAAGGTAAGTGATCAGATTATCTCTATCGTCGATACATGTCTCCCAATGTCAAGTTTCCGTTACTGAAAGAAGTGTTGACTAAAGTACATATAACACTAAGATTAATATTATATCATTGTCTATTAAAGCCGACATTTACAGGAAATGGGCTCAACAGTGTTATGACAGAGTTTTGGGCTTCACACCTTTGTCGAGTTTTCTCTTTGATGATTACAACATGACGTAATTCTCAAGATCATAACAGGGTCAGCATAGGCTAAAAATAGATTTTGTGCATTAACACACACACAGAGAAATTAACCTTGAACAAAACAGTACTAGACAAAGACCAAAATATCATGTGACAACACATTTATCGCTTCCTCTACGAAGAAGGCATTTCGTCCACTCTACAAAAGTTTCGTCTGCATGATTAAATCGCATACAGTTGGCAGCATTCAAATAAATCCTTACCAAACATTAACATGTCGTCACATAAATGGAGACGTATTATTTTAGAAGAAAGTCGGTTATTCTACTTGACAACATCAAGTGAGGTGGGGAGGGGGGACTTACCGAACAATTTTATGTAGAAAAGACTCGAATAAACAATGTCCTAACCGATAAAGAGGTTATTCAGCAGCAGCGTGGGAAAATGGAGCAAATTGAAAGATAATTATGTATGTACCAAGATTTATATGATGTTTTTGAATGGTTTTGCAGTGTGCATGACAACAATACCCACACACATTCCACGCTTACACAAAGAATAAGAACTGTTCATGTATATTCAGTTGAAATAAGTCTATTATTATGACAAGAAGAACCTTTTAATAATGTTACTTTTAAACGAAGATATTAAATGAAGATATTAAATGCTTTGAAGTGTGTGGCTTTCTTACTAAGTACATTACATATACTTCTCACAAGAAATTTAGTCCCCCTCTGGAAAGGCCACCCATCTTATAAGGCCACTTTCCCGGTGCAGAAGGGATGGCAGTATAAGAGGGGGACCACTGTAGATATAAATATGCACAGAATGATGGAATAATCATACAGCTAATGATTTCAAATTAAAACGTTGACTTTAAAATGACCAAAATGACAAATGCAATTTTTTTTTACAGCTGTGTTATAATCTTTTCAATGCCTATGATGGTTTGTTTTACAGGTACCATGTTGTCTCAATATTTATCTGTAAAAATTCTTATATTGAATAAGAATTGAAGAAATTCTAGTATAAAATCATTGTAGTGATTGAAAGAAATGAAATGTAAAAGTTCATGATTGTGGTGATGTAAAAATTACTAATAAATTCATGGTAAATAACACAATACATCGCTTGCTCATTTTAGTACACCCAGATAATTTGCAAACCTGCCTATAAATTGGAGGACTGGGGGTGGATGCAGGTGTGGGTCACATTTGTTTGATTATAAATAATACCCCCAAAATAGGCCACTATTTCCTGAATGTGAACAAAGTTGTGACCAAAAGTGGCTTTCTTAAACCTTTAAGTATCACTCTTTGTCAACAAAAATTGCAGTTAGTGACTGAAAATTTGAATGAACATGAAATTTGCAGTACAGTGTAAAATAACATTACAAAACATTGATCAGTGAGAATATTAGTAATGGCTGCTAGCGAGAACAGTTTGAGAAATAATTAAGTAAATCTTGTCAAGTGAAATTCATGTTTCAGTTTCCTCTTTTATTTTGGTTTCACTGTAATCATCATAAATACATTATGTCCCCAGGTATTTAAATGTGAAAAGAGTCAGTTGACTATCATGGTGATTCCTGTAAGCATTCCGCTAGGACCTAACTAAATGCCTTATTTTTATCTCCATTTGTGGAAGTGTTTGTTGCATTGTTAGACCTTTTTTGTATTATCATGTTAATCATGTCTTTTGTACTACATCAAGTAAAGAGGGTAGAATAAAAAAAATTACACAGCATGCAGATCCTGCCTATTCTAATAGCTAATGATCAGCTGTGTGTCATTTCAACTGGGCAATCAAACACTGTTTTAAATATTATTACATAAATAACATTATTAAAGTGCCCAATATTAATCAGTGGTTTATCCAACTCATTTGCAGATGTGATCGAGGATAGTAAGGGAATGGGGTAAAAGATGTTCTTGGTGCATGAAAAGTTTAGTTTACAGATAATGTTCATGATGAAGATGCAGTTTCCAAAGTTTATAGTGAACTTAAAATTCCCAAACCAGCACTCAGAGGTTTGCTCAAGGATGATCAGAAATTTTGCTACAACTTGCAATGAAGATTAACAAAAGATCGAATTTTGATTTGTTATTTCTCAAATTATATCTCTGTCATTGTTGAAAAAAAGAAGCTTGTTTTGTTCTGAATCAGCAATGACACTAGAATGAATCCACATTCATATGCTAAAAACAGTGACCAAATACCCAATGTTTTTGTTTGTACATATGATGTGTATTAAAACTTCAGTATTGTTTTTAAAGATCCTTCAGAGATTGCTTATCTTAAAAATAAAGGTAAGTTAGACAAAAAGTAAACAACTTCATTAGAATGAGCTATTCTTTACAATTATTCCTAATGAAATTATAAAATGAGTATTCAAACATTTAACTATCCCCTCCTCTATTGATGTCTGTCCCTTAATTTGTTTGCGGTCCCTTGGTAATTTATGCCCTCACTTAAAGTGCGGTCTATGGTTTTTACTATGTTTTACGTGTGAAGTATCGAGAGAGAAGTGTGATAAGCATGAACACACTAATCGTAAGAAAGCTCTATACATTTTACCCCGAGGGTCTCATGTCTTGGAAAGTTGGAGAAAACACTGAGAGACATCAGCATTGATATTGCAAATATAAAAACAAAATCATCTTGGTGTTACCCAGTATGTAGTGTCATTTTACAATGTATGTAGGTGACCACATGGCAGTTTGGTATCCCAGATTAAATTAAGTAGCCCAAATGAGACAAAAATGTGAAATTGTTAACTTGTGAGCTCCCCTTTTTTTTATGGTAAAAAGTCATTTATGAATACTTTCCTTTTCTGACATTTTTTGTTTTGCTTCATCCTACGTTCATGCCCAGAGTTTAACATGGTTGGACAGACCCAGTTTTATTGACATAAACTTTATTTTATTTTCCTAAAAGATTAACCTAAGGATTGGACCACTAATTAATTTCCCATAGAACTTAATGTTTATATCTTAAAAAATACAAATAATTTTCGTATTAGATTGCCTTACAGACGACACCTGTTTCCCATTTGAACAAATTTTCAGCTTTAAAAAACTGGTATTCCATGGCATTTCTTTTAGCCTCATGTTATTAAACAGGGTGACCCCATGGTCTACACCAGATGACAGTCTCATTCCAAGAGGTCATTTGCTATTTTGTCAGTATGAAATTAAATACCATATATCAAAATAAAACTAGATATTTTGTTCTTTACTATTATGTATAGATTATAATTTATGAAATTATTAATGCACGTACAATTTAATTCCTTTACTTGCCAATTTTGTGGATACATCTCAAAATATTTAGTACTCTTATTTTTTATTGCCCCACCAGGTTCTATGACTGTAACATAATTAGTGCTCCAGTACTTATTATCTTTCAATGGTATGAATTTTGTACAAAATCTGTGTGATTGTGATAGTTATACTACATTTTGTTATATCATTCATAATATATATATATATATATATATATATATATATATATATATATATATATATATTATTCTCAGGTGATCATAGGAATCAGCAAAGCATCAATAATTGGCTTACAGCGGAGTTCTGCAGTGGGACTTCTGATCCAGATTGTTAACGAGCTTCAGAAAGATGACATCTTGGTGCAGTTAAATTGTCTGGAATACCTATCTGATCTTGCCTTGACAGACCATGGGCTGCTTTACCTGGATCAACAGGGAGTTGTGGGGACATTAGGGAGAATGATGTCTACAGTTGAAAGTGACCCATTGGCAGGATTCTTGATTCCAGGTAAGAATTAGGAAGCTTAAAGCTATCTCTTTGTTTTTTGTAGACTGTTGGTTTCAGTAATAAAACTTTGTCATCTTTGTTAGCTTGTAATTTTCCAAGCCTGATAGAAACATTGGTTAGCCATTCACATTTAAAATTATTCTGAAATGATTTTTAGCTGCACTGGTTATAAATCAGGAATTTATCACATAGTTGGTACACTTTGCCTATAGTGTGTGCAGTTTAATATTTTTGATATCATTCATTATGTACAGATCTCTTTATGTGATTTTGATTGGTCCAAATAAGCTCATGAAATTATTGTGCAGTATTCTCTTTACTTGTTGACTCTGATGATTGGAAAACTTTTTTAACCCCATCTTCTGTAATTTTTTGTTTTCATTGAACATTTTTGGCCATCATTTTTTTATTCGACTAGCGAAAGGGAATTAGGAAAAATTGGTCTCCTCTGTTTCAGTATTGCCAATTTACCCCCACAGGGGTTTGTTATGTTATGTATAACATATCATAACATGAAAAATGGCAAAACCCCCAAGACAAGAACAATGATAGCCAGTAAACCTACCGGTATTGCTTAGATGATGGGTGGGACTGGGGATGAATGGGCAGTATATCTGTAGCATGGAATCCACCCTATATATAAGCTTGGTTTAAATGTGAACTTACTGAGGTAAATAAACTCAGCTTTGTTCGCAGAAGAATGTAGACATAAACCAGTCTCCCGAACTGACAGAACTCTATCCAACCACAGCATATTTATGTGGTAAATATGTGATGCAAATCCGACTCAAAAAGAGATTTGTTTATATTTTCTGTACAGTCTAATGTTCCAAATCAAATACTGCAAATATCCAGTCACACATACATTACAGTAAATATGTGTATTTCTGCATCCAGTAATCTTACAAAAATATCGCATCAGTGTAATATTTAGTTGTGATGTTGAATTTCAATGTAAACACTGGCACGGTGTTGTGTAGGCCAACTCATACCGGTACTGTGCAACGTATCAAACAATGTGACATCACATGCAGTGGACATTTTGTGTTGACAAATGTTTTGTCTTTTGTAAAATGTTATGTTTATTTGGATGGATGCTTATTCTTTGATTTATAGTTATCAAAAATGTATAATATACTTTTACTAGTTCAACTTTGGGACTTTTTTTATGTACAACAAATTAAACATACAGCGTCTGTCAGAATGAACGAAATTATTTGTTCTTCTTTCTAAATAATTTCTCCTGAAATAAAACTATGTGATAAAAAGAATCTCAGATGGATAATTATTTAATATTAAATTTATGAAACTCGTTAAATAATGTCAAGCTTTTGCTCACCAAGGCTTCCAAAAGCGGGTTATTATTCAACTCATTTCATAAATTCAGTATTAAATCGTTAACCATTTTGAGATCCTCTATTTATGGAACGCCTGTTAACTTTTCTGTCCATTAGCACAAAGTTGTTATCACTGATCCTTCCAAACAACTTCAAGGATTGCCATAAAGCTTTTTACACATATTCATCCCAAGGATTAGTTGCCCAAAATGAAGATGCACTGCTACGGCATTCAATATGACCTTCTTGAAAATATTGTTATTGCTACTCCTTCTCAATGGATACTCATATCAAAATGTTGTTTTCACCAGAAGACTTATGATATCTGTTTGGTTTTTAGTGATAATGGTTCTGCATGGACATCCAATATGGCCACAGTGGCAGCCATCTTGAAAATCATGTTATTGCTACCAATTCTTAATGGATGGTTATATGAGCATGGGGGTTTCACTAGAAGACTTTTTATATTGTTGGTCCTAAGTGTTATATTACCAGTCAGAGGTTGATAAAGGCTGCCAGGGAAGCCATCTTGAATGTTGTTATTGCTTGTCCCACTGAACAAAAACACATACTTGAAATGAGGTTTTTGTTAAAAGATTTCTTACGATGTCTAGTTGGTTCTAAATGAAAATGGTAGTGATCTGATGTCCTGTATTTCCACCATGGCAGCTGTTTTCTCATTGCTACTTCTGAATGATTGGTCATAACAAGATGAGATTATCACATAAAGGCTTTTATTGATATCTTGTTTGCCCTAAATGAAATAGTTCCAATCAAGTCTTCATAATGGCTGCCCATGTGTCCATCATGAATTTTTTAAAAATTGCTTCTCCCCCTGAACAAAAAGTCATATCACCATGAGGTTTCCACTTAAAGATTTTTTTATGAAGTCTACTTGATCATAAATAAAAATGGTGCCACCCACACAACAGTGACATCTTGAAAATCTTGTTATTGCTACTCCTTTCCATTGGAAAGTCCTATGAGCATGAGGTTATCACTAAAAAGACTTCTTGATGTATGGTTGGCTCCAATAAAAATTGTGCCAATATAGCTACCATAGCAGCATACTCGTTACTGCTACTCCTTGGGGTTTCACTGGAAGACTTCTTATGTGTCTAGTTGGTCTTAAATAAAAAATTTTACCAATCTGATATCCAATATGGCCACCATAACAACTATCTTAAAACTCCTATCACTACTCAGTTCCACCAGATGGTGCCAGTCAAACATCCATATGGCCACTATGACAGCCATCTTTAAAATTTTGCTATTGCTACTCCTAAATAAATAAATAAATGGAAACTCATATCGATGTGGGGTTTTCACCAGAAGACTAATTAAGAGATCTAGTTTGTCCTGAATGAAAATGGTAACAGTCTGACTTGAAATATGACTGTCACAAGGAGCATATTGGAAATCTTGTCACTAATTCTCCTGAATGGCTTGTCATATCAACATGAGATTTTCACCAAAAACCTTCTAACTGTGTGCAGTTTGTTCTAAAGGAAAATGGTGCTGATCTTGCATCCACAATGGCTCCTTTTACAGTTTTGTTACTTAAGAATATCAGAGATGGTTTCAGCACTCGTCAATTAAAAAGAAGAAATTGTCTTATCTGCAAATTCTTTTCTCCCAGTAGAGCACGGACGGGCAACATACGGCCCGCGGGCCTGACCCGGCCCGCGACGGGATTTTGACTGGCCCGCGGTCACATCCGGCCGCAATCTCCTGGCATAGGTGGATAAAAGCGATTAAGGTATTGATTTAGTAATCCGGCCCACCAAGAACTTCATTTCCCCATATCCGGCCCGCCGACTAGAGAAGTTGCCCACCACTGCAGTAGAGCATTAATCCGTTTGAGTGACTTTGCTTGTTTATGATATAGTAGGTTTAATATCATAGGAGGTTGCAATAATTGATAAATCTGTGTTTGTTGTGCATTTTTTTTCATCATACTAACACATTTTTCTTTGCATGTTGCTTTAGAGGCACAGAAAAATAGAGATTTCACTTGTTGTTGAAAAAAATGTATAATGGATTTGACAATGAACTAAATTTTGCAGTACACAAGTGTTTGTTTTAGACTAAACGTAATAGTGATTTATTCAATGTGTGATTTTTATATCCAGTTAGATAAAAGAATAATTGAACTTTGTTATCCATTGTTGGATGCTCTAAAATGATCGTTGAAAGTGTTAAAAGTGTAATGACTAAAGTTGATGTTTACTAAGGTTTTGTGATTCATACAATTGTTTAAGAGTTACAAGCAGCAAATATTTGTTGATCTTGCAGTATTTAAAACCAGTCTGTTAAAATCAGTACCACAGTAGATTCATCAGTCCTGCAATAGACCCATCTTGATAGTCTTGCAAAATGTTAGTGCTTAAAATCAGTACTGCATTAGACGTGTGACTTGTCCTTCTTGTTAAACTTTAGTCTCTTAAAATCAGTACTGCATTAGACATGTGACTTGTCAGTCTTGTTAAACTTTAGTCTCTTAAAATCAGTACTGCATTAGATGTGTGACTTGTCAGTCTTGTTAAACTTTAGTCTCTTAAAATCAGTACTACATTAGATGTGTGACTTGTCAGTCTTGTTAAACTTTAGTCTCTTAAAATCAGTACTGCATTAGACGTGTGACTTGTCAGTCTTGTTAAACTTTAGTCTCGTAAAATCAGTACTGCATTAGACGTGTGACTTGTCAGTCTTGTTAAACTTTAGTCTCATAAAATCAGTACTGCATCAGACGTGTGACTTGTCAGTCTTGTTAAACATTAGTCTCTTAAATCAGTACTGCATTAGACGTGTGACTTGTCAGTCTTGCAGAACTTTAGTTCTTATAATTAGTACTACAACAGACCCATGTTTCATTAGTCTTGTTATATTTTAGTCTCTTAAAATCAGTACTGTATTAGATGCATATCTTATTAGTAATGCTAAACTTCAGTCAG